>SZWC01001739.1:219201-231591 GCA_023375785.1 Penium margaritaceum | reverse complement strand
GACTCCGACTCCGACTCTGACTTCGACTCCGACTCCGACTCCGACTCTGACTTCGACTCCGACTCCGACTCCGACTCCGACTTCGACTCCGACTCTGACTTTGACTCCAACTCTGACTCCGATGCCAACTCAAACTCCAACTCTCACTCAAAATTGGACTCCGAATCTGTATCTGATTCTGACTCCGACTCCGACTCCGACTCCGACGCCGACTCCGACTCCGAACCCGAACCCGAATCCTACTCCAACTCTGACTCCGATTCGGATGCTGACACCAACTCCGACTCCGATTCCAACTCCGACACTGACTCCGACTCTGACTCCAACTCCAACCCCAAAGCCGAAGCTGACGCCAACTCCGACTCTAACTCTGTCTCCGACTCTGACTCCAACTGATACTCCGACTCTGACTCTGACTCTGACACCAACTCCGAATCCGACTCCGACCCGACGCAAATGCCGACACCGTCCCCGATTCCAACTCTGTCTCTGACCCCGACTCTGACTCTGAATCCGAATCTGACTCTGACTCCGACTTCGACGCTGACTCCGACGCCAACTCTGACTCCGACTCCGACTCCGAATCTGACTCTGACACCGACGCTGATGCCAAATCGGACTCCGAATCAGACTCCATCTTTGAATCCGACTGTGAATCTGACGTCATCTCTGACTCTGAATCCGACTCCGACTCAGGCTCCGAATCTGACCCCGGCGCCAACGCCGACACCAACTCCGACCCCAACTCCGTCTCGGACTCCAACTCTGACTCTGACTCTGGCTCTATCTCCGACTCCGACTCCAAATTGGACTCAGACTCTGGCTCTGACTCCGACTTTGACTTTGACTCTGACTCCGACTTAAAGTCTGACTGCGAATCTGACTCTGACTCCGACTTAAACTCTGACTGCGAATCTGACTCTGACTCTGACTCTGACTCCGATGCTGACTCGGACTCCAAATCTGACTCTAACCCAGACTCCGACTCTGACGCCAGTGCTGACGCCAACGCCAAACCTGATGCCGACGCCGATGCTGACGCCAAAGCCGGCGCCGGTACCAACGCCGACGCCGATGCCAACACTAATGCCAACGCTTATGCCGATGCCAACGCAGACATTCATGTTAACGCCGACGTGGACGTCGACGCCGATGCTGTCGCTGACGCCAAAGCCGACGCAAACCCTGACTCTGAACCTAACCCTGACCCTGACCCCGACCCCGATCTGACCGGGACCCGGACCCCGACCCCGCCCCCGACACCAATGCTGATGCCGACCCCGATGCCGACACCAATGCTGATGGTGAATCCGACTCTGACTCCAACTCTAATGCATACACCGACACCGACTCTGACTCCAAATCCGACTCCAACTCTGACTTTGACACCGACGCCAACTGGGACTCTGACTCTGACTCCAACTCTGACTCCAACTCCGACGCCCATGCCGACGCCGATGCTAACGCCAATGCTGACTCCGACTCCGACTCCAATTGGACTCCCACTATGACTCCGTCTCCAAAATCTTACTCCGAATCTGACTCCAATTTGACTCCCACTATGACTCCATCTCCGAATCCAACTCCGACTCCGAATCCAACCCCATCTCCAACTCCGAATCCGACACTAACTCCGACACCGACTCCGACTCCGACTCCGACTCTGACTCCGACTCGGACTCTAACCCCGACGCCGCCACTGACTCCGACTCCGACGCCAATGACGACTCCGAAGCCAATGCCGACCCTGAGTCCAACTCCGACTCCGACTCGGACTCCGACTATGACTCCAGCTCTGACTCTGAGGCAGAGACCGACGCCGATGCCGACTCCGACTCCGACTCCATCTCTGTCTCCAACTCCAATGCCGACTGTGACACCGACTCCAACTCCGACTTTGACTCCGACTCCAACTCCAACTCCAACTTTGTCTCTAACTCCGACTCCGACTCCGTCTTTGACTCCAATGCCGACTCTGACTCTAATTCCGACTCTGATCCCGACGCCGACGCTGATGCCCACTCTGACTCCATCTCCGTCTTTGAATCCGACTCCGACTCGACTCCAACTCTGTCTCCGACTCCGACTACAACTCTGTCTCTGACTCCGACTCGGACTCAGACACAGACTCCCAAACTGACTCCGACCCCGACGTCGATGCCGACGGCAACTCCGACTCTAGCTCTGTCTCTGTCTCCGACTCCGACTCTGACTTTGACTCTGTCTCCGACTCCGTCTCTGACGCCGACTCCGACGCCGACTCTGACTCCGACTCCGACTCTGACGCCGACATTGAGGCCGATGCCAACTCTGACTCCGACTCTGACTCTGACTCTGACGCCGACTCCGACTCTGACTCCGACTCCAATTCTGACTCCAACCCCGACGCCGATGCCGACGCTGACTCCGACTCCAACTCCGTCTCCGAACCTGACTCTGACTCCGAATCTGAGTTCGACTCCGACTCCGACTCCGACTCCGACCCTAACTCCAACTCCGACTCTGATGCTGACGCCGAGGCCGACACATACTCGGACTCCAACTACAACTCTGATTCGGACTTTGAAACATTCGTCAGCTCCGACTCTGACTCCAACGCCGACTTTGACTCCGACCCCGACACCGACACTGACACCAACGCCAACACCGATGCCGACTCCGATTCCGGCTCCGATTTGATTCCGACTCCAACTCTGTCTCCGACTCCAACTCCGACTCCGACTCTGACCCCGTCTCCGGTTCCGGTGCCTACTCTGAATCTGACCCCGACTCCGACAATGACTCCAACCCCGACTCCAATTCCGACTCCAACTCTGACTGCGACACTGACTTCGACTCCGACTCTGACTCCGACTCTGACTCCGAATCCGACTCCAATGCCACCTCTGACTCCAACTCTGTTGCCGATGCCGACTCCGACTCCGACTCCAACTCCGACCCTGACTCCGACTCCGACTCTGACTCTGACTCTGACTCCGACTCCTATACCGACCCCGACCCCGCCGCAGACGCTGACACCAACAGGACTCCATCTCCGTCTTTGACTCAGACTCCGAGTCCAAATCCGACTCCAACTCCGTCTCTTACTCCAACTCCAACTCCGTTTCTGACTCCGACTAAGATTCTGACACCAGCTCCGACTCCAACTCCTACTCCAACTCCGACTCCGACCCCGAAGCCAACGCCGACACCGACGCCGACGATGACTCTGACTCCAACTCCGTCTCTGACTCCAACTCTTGCTCTGACTCCGACTCTGACTCCGACTCTTGCTCTGACTCTGAAGCCGACTCAGACGCCAAATCAGACTCTGACTCTGACTCCGACTCTGACACCGATGCCGATGCTGAATCTGACACCAACTCCAACTCCGACTCCATCTCTGAGCCAGACTCTGACTCTGCTGCGGATTCCGACTCTGACTCTGACTCCAACTCCAATTCCGACCCTGGCGCCGACACCGATGCTGACTCTGACTCCAACTCCGTCTTCGACCCTGACTCTTGTTGAAATAGTATGCACCTTGTCCACTGCCTAGCTGGCTAGCTACACATACAGACAAGGCATGCACTGCTCTATGGAGTATGTCCCCTTGGTCTGTTCTGAGATGGGCCAGGAATGCACTGCCCATAATGGGTATGTCCTCTGTGGCTTATCATAGGAATCATACCTTTTTGGCTTGGCTGATTAGGCACCGGAGTCTCATACCAGAGGTTGCGGGTTTCAAACCCCACGACCCGCAATTTTCTTTGTGGCCAAAACTGGGACAGGAAGCTTCTAGGAAGCTTACTAGAGCTTGCCTTGAGGATGACACTTGGCGGTCTAAGGACGCGTCAAGTAGGAATGTAGGTTGAGGTTGGCTCCAGTGGAGCCACTACAAGAAGAAGCTTTCGCTAAGCTCTGCAAGTATAAAAGCCTGTACCTTGCATGCATCCATTTATAGTTATTGCCTTTGAGACTCCTCACAGAATGTCCAACCAAAGGTAGACACTAAAGACCAACATGCGGACTTCGTCAGGTTGCAAACCAAACAAACCGAAAGTGTGGATCCCTCGTTCGAGGGTGATATGTTATCTTGGTTGCAATACCAAGAGCGGTTGGCGGCCTCCCATGTCGGGACCCGTTTTCTAGACCGTTGCTATCCGGCGCATTGACAAAGGGTTATGGGCCCACACTTCTGGTTCTAAGGCACGCTTCCAAGACCAACTAGCGCGTGGTCTTGCAGGGCGCATAGGTACAACAGGGACACGACCATCGGACGGCTCCATCTGCTCCATCGGCTCCATCGGCTTCTTCAGGTAGGGTGCGCGCACGTGGCGGACTAGGGGACGAGGAATCGCTCTGTCCATGTTGGACAAGACCCTCAAGCCCCAACGGGATTAAGCTCTACCCCTTTTTAGAAGGTGGTACGCCCCCGAGTCCGTTCTCTCACGACGGCACCATCGCCTTAGGCGATCATCGGCGGGTGGGGTATGCAACGGAACCAACTGCACCTTTGACAACGGTCATATTCAGCAGCCTCATCAGCCTTATCGGCCTCAACGAAGCAGAGTAGAAGCGAAGTAGAAAAGACGAGCAACCGCAAGAAATGGCGGATCCGACTCCAGCCCGCCTTGAGGCGGGTATGTCAAAATTCACGAGGACAGGTTTTCCCTTGTGGAAATGGCAGTTTGAGATCGTCATGAACGTGCGTGGCTACCTCGACATCCTAAAAGGGACTGAGATAGCACCAGCCGATGCGACCGTGGCGACGCATGCGGCTGACCTTGCAGCATGGACGATGAAGAAAAACATGGCTCTCGCCATTCTTGTGACGTCCATCAACGAGACTCAACACTCCCACATCACAAGATGCACGTTGGCTGCCGAGGCCTACGCAAAACTCGCACGCATGCATCAATCGAATGCCCTAGCAAACCGACTCTTCATCTTCCAACGGTTGATGTCGATGAGGGTGAGCGAAGGAGAATCGATACCCATATTTTTGTAGCCGTTCGACAACGTGCTGCAAGAGGTCCAGCAAATGGAATGGAATCTCGACTCCAACATGCGTGCCATGATCCTTCTAATGGCGCTACCGGAAAGCTGGGGGTCCTTGATCACCGTATTTGGCGGTTGGAAGGAGGCAGATCTGACATACGAGGCTGTCGCCGAACACGTCCGCAACGAGTCCATGCGACGCAGTGGCGCTGAGGCAAACATCTGAGCCTATGCCTCTCGCTTCGGTGGACAAAGTGCAAGCTCTCGCTCCAGTCAAGGCAGCAGCGGAAGCGGTGGCAGTGGAGGAAAAGGCAATGGTGGCGGGAAAAGTTCCAAGAAGCCCGACAACTGTCACAACTGTGGCAAGGCTGGACACTGGGCTAGGGACTGTCGTAGTCCCAAGAGAGAAGGCGGGAACAAAGGTGGAAAGGAGAAGAAGGATCTCACCAACATGATGGCTAGGGGGCTTCCCATGAAGGGCGCAGCGATCCTCAGGCCCGGGGCATTCGCCCTTGACTCGGGAACCAACCACCACTCATCAAAAGAGAAGGGTGGATTTGTCTCCATGGCCGAATCTGTCATGCGCATCAAGTGTGCAAACGGTGGCGTCGTCCAAGCCATGGGCGAAGGGGACAAGGTGATCACGTTCAACGTGAATGGTGCGGAGAAGGCAGCCAACCTTCAAAAGGTGATGTACATGCCTTCCTTTGCAGCCAACTTCACCGACAACAACATGACAGTGGTGTTCACCAACAAGGAAGCGGTGGCCCTCAAAAACAAGGACATCCAGATTCTGTACACCAAAGACGACCTCATGCTTCAAGTTCCAAGAGTTGACGGCCTCTACGTACTTCAAACCAAAGTCACCAAGGCGTCGGATGAGGGACTCGCATGCTTCACCAAGACAGTGGCACCGGAGCCGAAGGATGCACCACTGGCGACCGCTGCGGCCGCCACATCAACCAAGGACACAGATGCTGAGTTGTGGCACCGGCGATTTGGCCATGTGGCCAACAGTACGCTGCAAAAGATGCAAGAGCAAGAGGTAGTCCGCGGAATGGAAGGATGCACCATGACGCATGGCGAAGGGTGTACATTGTGTGAACCATGCCTCTCAGCGAAGGCAAAGAAGAAGCCGTTTGGGAGAAGAGGTCAACGAGCGGAGCACGTCTTGGCTCTGATACACAATGACGTGTGTGGACCCTTCCGCACACCGTCTAACGGAGGAAGCAAGTACTTCTTGACCTTCATTGACGACCACAGCCGCAAGTTGTGGATCTACTTCCTCAAAAAAAAGGGAGAGGTCAAGGAGAAGCTCCTCGAGTTCGTCGCCATGGTGGAGCGGCAAATGTCCAAGAAGGTGAAGGCACTCCGAAATGACAACGGCGGTGAGAACAAGGCATGCAAGCCTTGGCTCAAGCATCATGGCATCCGGCACAAGCAAACCACCCCTTACAACCCCCAAAGCCGAGAGGATGAACCAGACCCTACTCGGCATGTTGTGAAGCATGCTCTTCGATGCCAAGCTCCCACCTCGCTTTTGGGCTGAAGCAGCAACAACGGCTTGCTACCTCTTGAACCTCACACCAGTGACCGCCTTGCGGAAGCGTGGAAAGGATCTGGACAAGCAGTTGAAGACCCCACAGGAAGCATGGTCAGGAAAGAAACCCAACGCATCTCATCTGAAGGTGTTCGGGTCAACTGCATGGGTGAAGATCCAGTCCGGAGAAGGTGGAGGCAAGCTCGACACACGCTCCAAAAAGTGCATCATGGTTGGGTACGACATGTCACACAAAGCCTATCGGCTTTGGGACCAGGCAGCAGGCAAGCTCATTAGGAGCCGCGACGTCATGTTTGACGAACGCACCCTTCGAAAGGGAGAGCTGCTGGACCCGACCCTCACTCCCAAAGTGGGAGAGTGGATAGTGTTGCTTGAGTCCGGAGACCAAGCACCCGAAAACTGGCTCGCCTTGCCAGCAGGTGGTGAGAATGGGAGAGTGGCTGCATAGGATTATGCAGCATCTGACATGGACGCGGATACCGAGGCGTCCGAGGCTTCCGAGTCTGACTTGGAGTCTGACGACTCTTCTGATGACGACGACGACAAAAAACCACCACCTGTGGAAGCACCAGCACCAAAGCAAGAAGCGGCACCACTACCCCGGCGCAGTCTGCGACCAAAGAGAGCACCTTTGCCATATGAGGATGATTGGACCGGCCTTAGCTGGTCGTGCATGCCTCAGGGAGAGCCATCCACACTGGCAGAGGCCATGAATGGCCCAGATGCGGCCAAGTGGAAGGAGGCGGTGGATAGCGAGCTCGCATCCATTGCCGAGAACGGCACGTGGGTGCTCGTGGATAGACCCAACAAGGCCCACGTGGTGGGATCTAAGTGGGTCCTCCGAGTAAAGAAGAAGCAAGACGGCAACATCGACAAGTTCAAGGCAAGGGTAGTGGCTAAGGGGTTCTCTCAACGCCCGGGCTCCGAGTACGATGAGACGTCCGCGCCCGTCGTGACCTTTGCCTCCATCCGCTCTCTCCTTGGCATTGTTGCCGCAAAGAACTTGGAGATACACTAGATGGACGTCATGACAGCTTTCCTTTATGGGAAGCTTGACAAGGAAATGCTGATGGAGGTGCCCGAAGGAGTCGAAGCTCCCAAGGACAAGGTGTGCAAGTTGGTGAAAGCGCTCTACGGACTGAAACAGGCCCCAAGGATGTGGTACAAAGAGATGGACGGTTTCATGACCAGCCTCTCCTTTGCGCATTACCAGAATGACCCGAGCATGTGCGTGCGCGATGATGGGAGAGGGTTGATGCTGGTTGCGCTGTACGTGGATGATCTGATCATCTGCTTGTCTTCGGTCGAGCTGCTGGATGGGCTGAAGTCTGACCTCAGCAAAAGGTTCAAGATGAAGGACATGGGTCCTCTCGAGTACTACCTCGGGATTTCCATCCACCGCAACCGAGTAGCAGGCACCATCAAACTCAACCAAACCAAATACATTGGTGAAGTACCGAAGCGCTACCACATGGAAGACTGCAAACCTGTTAGCACCCCAATGACGACCGACACAAAGCTGAAGGCCTCCATGTCGCCAAGCAATGAAGAAGAACAAAGGGAGATACAAGACATCCCCTACCAGTCCGCCGTGGGTAGTATCATGTACGCCATGGTAGGGACTCGTCCGGACATCTGCTATGTTGTGGGACAAGTGAGCAGATTCGTGGCCAACCCTGGGCCACAACATTGGTAGGCAGTCAAGCGCATCTTGTGCTACCTGCAGAAGACACGTCACATGGGCCTCGTCTTTGCAGGCCAAGAAGGAACGGACCCCCTTCGTCTGAAATGCTACACCGACGCTGACTGGGGAGGAAATCTCGACGACAAGGAATCCACCTCTGGATACGTGTGCATCTTGAATGGCGCTGCCATCTCATGGGCCAGCAGGAAGCAGGATTGTGTTTCCGTGTCCACGGCTGAGGCAGAGTACGTTGCTTTGTCTGAGGTGTGCAAGGAGACTCAATGGCTCCGCAGCCTGCTTGGCGAAATGACAGTGCCACAGAAGGACGCCACNGGTATGAGGAGTGCGGCAGAGGAAGGGTGAGCTCCAAGGCATTGATGGAGCCGAGCAAGGGACAGATGGACAGAGGTGCAAGGGAGAGATTTGTTGTAATAGTATGCACCTTGTCCACTGCCTAGCTGGCTAGCTACACATACAGACAAGGCATGCACTGCTCTATGGAGTATGTCCCCTTGGTCTGTTCTGAGATGGGCCAGGAATGCACTGCCCATAATGGGTATGTCCCCTGTGGCTCATCAAATGAACCATACCTTTTGGCTTGGTTGATTAGGCACCGGAGTCTCAATCCAGAGGTCGCGGGTTCAAACCCCACAACGGCCGCAATTCTCTTTGTGGCAAAAACTGGGACAGGAAGCTTCTAGGAAGCTTACTGGAACCTGCCTTGAGGATGACACTTGGCGGTCTAAGGACGCGCCAAGTAGGAATGTAGGTTGAGGTTGGCTCCAGTGGACCCACTACAAGCAGAAGCTTTAGCAAAGCTCTGCAAGTATAAAAGTTTGTACCTTGCATGCATCTATTTACAGTTATTGCCTTTGAGACTCCTCACAGAGTGTCCAACCAAAGGTAGACACTAAAGACCAACATGCGGACTTCGTGAGGTTGCAAACCAAACGAACCTAAAGTGTGGATCCCTCGTTCGAGGGTGATATGTTATCTTGGTTGCAATACCAAGAGCGGTTGGCGGCCTCCCATGTCGGGACCCGTTTTCTAGACCGTTGCTATCCGGCGCATTGACAACTCTAACTCCGACTTTTGGACTCCGACCCCGACTCCGACTCCAATTCCGACTCGAAGCCGATCCCGGCTTCGACTCTGACTCCGACTCCGACTCCGAATCTGACTCTGATTTCAAGACCATCACCGATTCCAACTCCAACTCTGACGTTGACTCTGACTCCGAATCCGACACCAACACTGACACCAACGCCGACATTGATGCCGACTCCGACTCCGACTCCGATTCAACTCCAACTCCGAATCCGTCTCCAACTCTG
Source organism: Penium margaritaceum (assembly GCA_023375785.1). Taxonomy (NCBI): domain Eukaryota; kingdom Viridiplantae; phylum Streptophyta; class Zygnematophyceae; order Desmidiales; family Peniaceae; genus Penium; species Penium margaritaceum. The sequence goes on along the minus strand of SZWC01001739.1, from coordinate 222,032 downwards.
ACACTGACTCTGACTCCAACCCCGTCTCCATCTCTAACTCCTACTCCAACTCCGACTTTGACTTTGACTCTGACGCCAAGCCTGATGTTATCTTTGTCGAAAATTTGCCCCTCCGCTCGCCCAAGTGCGACGCCATGAGGTGCCAACAAGCCGCCAGAGAGAGGAATCCTTGCAGATGGATCTAGCGGCTTGAGGACTGCTTGAATCCTTAATTGGATGATTGCCCCTAGAAGTTGACGAGTCACTGAATCTGATGGAAGTTTTTTCACTGGAACTGGACAAGTATTGACGGAGATAATGAGCTTCCAAAGATTGGTATGCGCGACGGCTCTGGGAGCCGGCCGCGACTTGACTTCCGGTGAATAATCGACTGGACCGAGCAACAAATGTTCATATGGAGATTTTGCTCCAAAATGACTGCCGAGGCGTCTGGTGGATAATCCACTGGATCCTATACTGCAGGTTGTTACTGAGGGACTTAGCCAAAATCCTAGCTCAGCGTCCGAAACTCAGTAGTACGTTTTATTACGTGGGGACTTAGTCGAAATTCTGACTGCGGGTCCGAGGACAGGTTTCAAACCTCGTCACACCCCATCACCAAAATCGACCCAAAAGAGGGGGAGGTACATCGAAACAGTGCAGGGGACCCATGCATCACGTGCAATGGGATCTGCGCCTTGGGAAAGGCGCTTTGCACGTGAATGAAGGTGCTACGGCGTGTGCGCACCATGGAGGCGTTAGGCATTTCTATGGTTGGTGAGACCTGCACTTTGAGAAGTGTAGCTTGATCTACACTTGGCCAAATTGTGCATGGTTTGGTGAGTTGGAGAGCTCATGACTAGCCCTATAAAATATATGATCATGTTTATGTACAAAAACTGGCGCAAAAAACCGTCAATCCCTTCGAAAAACTGACTGTCACTAGATTCTTGCTCATATAGCCTGAGGCAACCAGAAAGCTCACGCTCAGTCTCATATTTGCCCAAGACGTGAACCACTAGAGAACATCACATAAACATCAGGACTGTACCACAAGGAATTTCTGGACAGAATTTGACTCTGAATTTGACTCCAACTCCATCTCCGACTTCGACTCTGACTATGACGCCAACTATTCTCCGACTTTGACACCGACTCCGACACCGGTTCGACTCCAAGTCCAATTCCGACTCCGGTTCCCAATCCGATACCAACCTCGACTCCAACTCCTACTCTGATTCCGACTCCGACGCTGATGCTGACTCTATCTCCTACTCCAACTTCAACACTGACTTTGACTCAGACCCTGACTCTGACTGCGACTCCGACACCAACGCCAATGCTGACTCCGACTCTGACTCCGACTCTGACCCCAATGCCGACTCCGACTTTCCGCCTCCGACTCTGACTTGGACTCTGAATCCGACTCCGACTCTGACTTTGATGCCGATGCTGACTCCGACTCTGACTCTGACTCCGACTCCAACTCCGACCACGACACCCACGCCGATGCCGAATCCGAATCCAACTCCATCTCTGACTCCAACTCCGACTCCGACTATGACTCCGGCTCTGACTCCCACCCCAATTCCGGCGCCAAGTCTGACTCCATCTCCGACTCCGACACCAACACTGACACCGATGCCGACTCCCACTCCAAATCCGACTCCGACTCCAACTCTGACTCCTACTCCGACTCTGAATCCATCTCTGACTCTGACTCTGACTCTAACGCCGACCCCGACTCTGCATCTGACTCCAAATCCGACTCAGACCCCGGCGCCAATGCCGATGCCGGCTCCGACTCCAACTCTATCTCCAATTCCAATTCCGATTCTGACTCTGACTCCGACTCCAACTCCATCTCTGACTCCGACTACAATTTCAACACCGACTCCAACACCGACTCTGACTACGACTCCGACGCTGATGCCAGCTCAGACTCCTAGTTTGACTCCAACCCAGACGCTAACGCCGATGCCGGCTCCGACTCAAACTCAGTCACCGATTCTGACTCCCACTCTGACTCCGACTATGACTCTAATGCCAACGCCCACTCCGACTCCAACTCCGTCTTTGACTCCGACTCCCGTTCTGACTCCGATTCCAAACCCGAATCCAACTCCAATGCTGACTCCTACTTTGAATCTGACTCCGACTCCGACATCGACGCCGATGGTGACTCTGACTCCAATACTGATGAAGAATCAGACTCAAAATTTGACTCTAACTCCGTCTCCGAGCCCATCTCTGACTCAAAATCCAACTCCGACTTCAACACTATCACCGACTCCAGCTCCGACTCCGACTCTGACTCTGATTCTGACTCCAATTGCGATGCCGACTCCGACTCCAACTCCAACTCTGACTCTGACTCCGACTCCGACTCTGATTCCCTCGCCAAATCCGACTCAGACTCCGAGGCCAATGCTGACTTTGAATCCGACATGGACTCCAACTCTGACTCCAACCCTGATGCCGACGCCAATGCCGACTCGGACTTCGACTCCGACTCCAACTTGTTGAACGGTTTGCCCCTTGTTTAGTGTTGTAGGACGGATCAGGAATGCTCTGCCCCCTGTGGAGGTATGATCCCTAGACCCATTGTAGTGTGACTCAACTATGCTCTGTATGAGTAGAAGATTTGAGATGAAGGACATGGGTCCTCTTGACTTCTATCTTGGAATTTCCATCAAGCGCGACAGAGCAGCAGGTACCATCAGCCTGAACCAGACAAAATACATCGACTCCATCCTCAAACGATATGACATGGCAGATTGCAAACCTGCCAGCACACCCATGAGCTCGGAGTACAAACTCTCCACCTCCATGTCCCCATCCAACGAAGCGGA
>SZWC01001739.1:183486-214420 GCA_023375785.1 Penium margaritaceum | reverse complement strand
CCATTTTGTTGATTTGGCCAAGTGAGAGGTCATGAGTTCGATCCTGGCCCCATGCACATCTTGTTTTCTGTGGAAGCTTCCAAAAACGAAATTCCGTAGCTTCTTGGACGCTACATGGTTGGTCTGTCACCTTGACACTAGGATGCTTATGTGTCACGCCCACAGTGCAGGTCTATTGGTGATGTGGGTAGTTCAGGCCACTTCCCAGGAATGTGCTCTTGAGTTCTAGGACTGGACAGACAGCTATAAAAGGACTTGTCTTGCATGCTGATCAGTTAACCCTTGCTTGATGCTCTCTTGCGTATTGACAACTTGAGCTCTTCTTGAGATATAATGCTAAGGCGTTAGTACTCTTGAAGGTGAAGTGTATGCCTGATTAAGTTTGGGGTGCATGACACATGTCAACAAAGGAAGAAGGCCTAAAAACCTTTGTGAGATTTTCGGTTTCCCGGCTTCTCTGCCATAGGTGGTTAGCTCAGTAGGTAACACAACTCGGACTCCGACTTCGACTCAGACACTGACTTTGAATCTGACTCTGATGCTGACTCCGACTCGGACTCTGACCCCGACACCAAAGCCATGCCGAATCCAAATCCAACTTCGTCTTTGACTCTGACTTTGACTCTGACTCCAACTTTGACGCTGATTTCAACTCCGACTTTGAATCCGACTCCGACAATGACGCTGACGCTCACTGTGACTCCAACTTTGACTACGACTTGGACTCCGACTCCGACTTTGATTCCGAGTCCAAATCGGACTCCGAATTCGACTCCAACTTAGACACCATCGCCGAGCTTGACTCCAACACCGACTGCGACTCTGACTCCAACTCCGACTCTGACTAGGAACCCTACTCTGACTCCGACTCCAACTCCAACTCCGACCCCGACGCCGACGCCAATGACGACTCCGACCCCGACCCCAACTCCGACTCCAACTCCGACTCTGACTCCGACTCCGACTCCTACTCCGGCTCCGACTCCGAATCTGAATCCAACTCCAACTCGGAATCTGGCGCCAATGCCAACTCCGGATCCAACTCCATCTTTGACTCTTACTCCGACTCCGACTCCAACTCCTACTATGACTCCGACTCCAATGCCGAATCCGATTCCGAATTCGACTCCAACTCCTACTCCACTTTGGACTCGGACTCAGAAGCCGATGCTGAATCCGACTCTGACTCTGACTCCATTTCCGACTCTAACACCGACTCCGACTCCAACTCCAATCCCAAAGCCACACTGATGTCGACTCCGACTGCAACTCTGTCTCTGACTCCGACTCCAAATCCGACTAAGACTCTGACTCAGATGCTGACACCGACTCCGAATCCAACTCCGACCCAAACGCCAATGCCAATGTTGACTCTGACTCCAACTCCCTCTCTGACTTCGAGTCTGACTATGACTCCAACTCCGACGCCGACACCGACTCCGACGCCAACTCCGACTCCGACTCAGACTCTGATTCTGAATCCGACACCGATGCCAATGCTGACTCCGAATCCGACTCCCACTTTGACCCTGATTCCGACTCTGACTCTGACTCTGACTCGGACTCCGACTCCCACTCTAACCTCGGCATCAACGCTGACACCGAATCTGACCCCAAATCAGTCTTCAATTCCAACTCTGACTGCGACTCCGACTCCGACTCCGACTCCAAATCGGACTCCAACCCGACGCCAACCCCGACTCAGACTCCGACGCCGATGCTGACCCCGACTCCAACTCTGACTCCGACTCCGACTCGGACTCCGAATCCAACCCCGATGCCAATGCCGATGCTGACTTTGACTCCAACTCCATTTTTGATCCGTACCCCGACTCTGACTTCGACTCTGACTCTGACTCCGACTCAGACGCTAACACCAACGCTGACTCCAACTCCATCTCCATCTTTGACTTTGACTCCGAATCCGTCTCCAAATTTGACTCTGACTCGATGCCGAATCCTACTCCGACTCCGACTCCGACACTGACGCCGACGAGGACTCTGACTCTGACTCGGACTCCGACTCTGACTCGGCCTCTGAATCCGTCTTCAACTCCAACGCTGACGCCAACTCCGGCTCCCACACCAAATCCAACTCCATTTTTTACTCTGACTCTGACTCTGACTTTGACTCCGACTCCAACTTCAACCCCGTGTTTGACTATGACTTTGACTCCGACTCTGACTCTAACTCCGACGCCGGCAATGACTCTGAATCGGACTCTGACTCCGACTCCAACTCGGCCTCTCACTCCATCTCCGACTCCAACTCCGACTCTGACTCCAACTCCGACTCCGACTCCGACTCTGACTCATACTCCAACCCCTCTTTGACTCCGGCTCTGACTCCAACTCCGAACCTGACTCTGACTCCGACTCCGACTCTGACTCCGACTCCGTCGCCGATTCCAACTCCATTTTTTACTCTGACTCTGACTCTGACTTTGACTCCGATTCTGAATCCGGCTCTGACTCCGAGTCCGGCAACGACTCCAAATCCGCCTCCAAATCTGACTCTGACTCCGTCTCCGACTCCCACTCTGACTCTGACGCTGACGCCGACCCTGAATCCCGCTCCATCTTTTACTTCAACTCTGACTCCAACTCCGACTCCAAATCTGACTCCAAAATCCGGCTCCGACTCCGACTCCGACTCCAACATCGATGCCAACGGCAACCTATACTCTGAATCACATGCCAACACCAACTCGGACTCCGACTCCGACTCCGACCCTGACTCCGACTCCAACTCTGACTCCGAATCCGACGACGACACCGATGCTAATGCAGACTCTGACTCCGACTTCCACTCCGACTCTGACTCTGACTCTGACTCTGACTCGGACTCTGTCTTCAAGTCCGAATCCACCGAGTCCGACGCCGATAATGACTCCGACTCCAACTCCGTCTTTGACTCTGACTCCGACTCTGTCTTTGAATCCAAGTCCAAGGCGGAATCCGACTCCAACTCCGACTCGGACACCAATCCCGACTCCAACTTTGACATCGTCTCTGACTCCGACTCCGCCTTTGAATCCGATTCCGACTCTGACTCCAACTCCGACTCCTTTTTGGCGCAGACTCTGACTCCGACTCCGACTCCAACTCTGACTCTGACTCCACCCTGACTCCAACTCTGACTCCAATTCCGTCCCCGATTTTGACTACAGCTCCAACGCCGACTCCGACTCCAACTCCGACTTTGACTTCAGTGCCAACACCGATGCCGACTTCGACTCCAACTCCTTCTCGGACTCTGACTCAGACTCCGACTCTGACTTTGATTCTGACTCCGACACTGTCTCTGACGCCGACTCCGACCCCAAATCCGACTCCAACTTCAACTCTATCTCCGAAGCCAGCTCCGAGTCCAACTCCGATTTCTACTCACTCCAACTCCAACTCCAAATCCTACACAATCTGACGCTGATTCTGACTCCAACTCCGTCTCTGACTCCAGAATCAACTCCGACTCCGAATCTGACTCTGAATTCGACGCCGATGTCGACTTCGACTCCGACTCTGACTCCAACTCCAACTCCGACTCTGACTCTGACCATGAAGCTGAATCTTCTCCGACTCTGATACTGACTGTGAGACTGACTCCGACTCCAACTCTGATTCTGACTCCGATTCCGAATCCGACGCCGACTTCGACTCCAACTCCTACTCCAAATCCGAATCCAACGCTGATGCTGACTCCGACTCCAACTCCAACTCCGAATCAGACTCCGACTCCGACGCTGATGCCAATGCTGACTCTGATTCCGACTATGACACCGACTCTGACTCCTACTCCGATGCTGACGCCGGCTCCGACTTCGACACCGACTCTGACTTTGGCTCCGGCTCCTATTGTGACTCCAAGTCCGGCTTCGACTCTGACCCCAACTCCGACTCCGACTCTGATATCGATGCTGACTCTGACTTCAACTCCGACTCCGACTCTGATATCGATGCTGACTCCGACTCCGACTCTGACTCTGACTCCAACCCTGACGCTGAGGCCAACACCAAATCCAATTCCAACTCCGTCTCTGACTCCGACTCTTACTCCTACAATGACTCTGACTACGACGCCCACGCCAACTCCAAGGCCAAGTCCGACTCCGACTCCGACTTCAACACCGACACCCAAGTCGATGCAGACTCCGACTCCAACACCGACTCCGTCTCCAACTCTGACTCCGACTCCGACTCGTACACCGACTCCGACTCCAAATCCGATTCCATCTCCGACTCCGACCCCGGCGCCAATGCCATTGCTGACCCGACTCCAACTCCATCTTAAATTCCAGTTCCGACTCCAACTCTGACTCCGAATCCAACTCCGACTCCGACTCCAACTCCGACTTCAACTCCGACTCCGACTCCAACACCGACTCTGATTACAGCTCCGACACTGATGCCACCTCCGACTCCCATTCTAACTCCGACTCCGACTGTAACCCTGACGCTGACGCTGATGCCGACTCCGACTCCGACTCCGACTCTGACTCCGACTCCGACTCGGTCACTGACTCTGACTCCCACTCTCCCTCTGACTATGACTCCGATGCCGATGCGGACTCCGAATCCAACTCCGTCTTTGACTCCAACTCCAGCTCTGACTCTGATTCCGAATCCGACTCCAACTCCAACGCCGACTCTGACTCCGACTCCGACTCCGACTCCAACTCCGATTCCGACTCCGACTCCGACTCCGATGCCGACACCGATGCTAACGCCGACTCCAAATCCGACTTCGGCTCCGACTCTGACTCTGACTCTGACTCTGACTCTGACTCTGACTCTGACTCTGACTCTGACTCTGACTCTGACTCTGACTCTGACTCTGACTCTGACTCTGACTCTGACTGTGACTCTGACTACGATTCCAACTTGGAATTCAACTCTGACTCCAAATCCGAATCTCACTCTGACTCCGATTCCAAGTCCGACGCCGATGCGGACTCCGACTCCTGCTTAGTCTTTGACTCCAACTCTGAATCCGACTCTGACTCTGACGCCAAATCCTACTCCGAATCCGATTCCAACTCTGATTCCGGCTCCGGCTCCGACTCGGACTCCGAATCTCACCCTGACTCCGACTCCAATGATGACTCCGACTCTGATCCCGTCTTGGACTCCGGCTCCGACTTCGACTCCAACTCGGACTCTGACTCCGACTCTGACTCCGACGCAGACTCCGACTCCGGCTCCGACTCCGACTGCAACTCTGACTCCGACCTCAACTCCAACCCCGACTTTGACTTTGACACCGACTCCGACTCCGAATCCAATGCCAACGCCGACTCGGACTCTAACTCTGAACCGACTCCGACTCCAAGTCGGACTGTGACTCCGAATCAGACTCCGACACTGACCCCGACGCAGACGCTGATTCCGACTCCGACTCCAACTCTGTCTCTGAATCCACCTCCGAATCTGAATCCAACTCTGACACTAATTCAGACTCAAACTTGACACCAACTTCGACGCCGACTCCGACTCCCACTCCGACTCTGAATCCAACTCCGACTCCGACTTCGACTCCGCCTCCAACTCTGACTCGGACTTCGACTCTGACTCTGACTCTGACTCTGAATTGGACACCAACTTCGACTTTGAATCTGACTCTGACTCTGACTGCGACTCCGACTCCGACTTGGAGTCCAACTTTCAATCCAACTCTGACTCTGATGCTGATGCCGACTGCGACTACGATTCCAACACCAACCCCGATGCTGACGCTGATACCGAATCCGATTCCAACTTCCTCTTTGACTCCGACTCGGACTCCAAATTCAAGTTGGAATCCAAGACCAAATCCGAATCTGACGCCGACTCTGACTCCAAATGTGACATTGTCTCTAACTCCGACTCCAGCTCTGAGTCCGACTTCGACTCCGACTCCGACTCCATCTCTGACGCCGACTCCGACTCCAACTCTGACTCCAACTCTGATTCCGACTTTGACTCCGACTCTGACTATGACTCCAATTCCATCCCCGACTTTTACTACAACTCCAACGCCAACTCCAAGTCGAACTGCGACTCCGACTCCAACTTTGACTCCAACGCCAACTCCGACGCCAACTCCGACTCCAACTCCGTCTTGGACTCTGACTCAGAGTCCGACTCTGACTTTGAATCCAACTCTGACTCTGACTCTGATGCCACCTCCAACTCCGAATCCGACTCTGACTTCGAATTTGACTCCAATTCCAAAGCCGACTCTGACTCCGACACCAAATCCGAGTCCAGCCCTGATTTCTACTCACTCCAACTCCGACTCTGACTCCTACACACTCTGACGCTGATTCTGACTCCAACTCTGTCTGTGTATCCAGCTGCGATCCCAACTCGGACTCCGACTCGGACTCCAAATCCGACGCTGACTCCAACTCCGATTCCGAATCCGACGTCAACTCTGACTCCGACTCCGACTCCGAATCTGATGCCGGCTCCGACCCTGATTCCGACTCCGACTCTGACCCCGACTCCGACTCTGATTCCGAGGCCAACTCCGACTCCGACTCTGACGCCGACTCTGACTCTGACTCGGACTCCAACTCCGACTCCAACGCCGATGCCCATGCCGACTCTGAATCCGGCTCTGACTCCGACTCCGAATCCAACTCCAACTTTAACGCAGAATCTGGCTCTTACTCTGACACCAACTTTGACGCAGACTTCAACCATGAATCTGACTCTGACTTCGACTCCAACTCCGACTCCGACTCTGACTCTTACTCCGATGCAGACCCTGACGCTAAGTCTGACTCCGAATCTGACGCTGACGACAACTCCAACTCCAACTCCGTTTCCGACTCCGACTCCGACTCTGACTCTGACTCTGACTCCGACTCCAACCACGTCTTTGACTCCGGCTCTGACTCCAGCTGTGACTCCGACCCTAACTCCGATGCTGAATCCAACTCCGATACCGATTTTGACTCCGACTCCGACTCCAACTCTGACTCCAACTCCGACTGCGACTCCTGCTCAAACTTAAACTCCAACTCCAATGCCGACTCCGACTCTGACTCCGACTTCAACTCCGACTTTGACCCCGATGCCAAAGCCGACTGCGACTCCAACACCGTCTTTGACTCTGACACCAACCCCGACACCAACTCCGTCTCCGTCTCCGACTCTAAATCGGACTCTAATTCCGACTTTGACTCCAAAGCCGACGCAGATGCTAACCCCAATCCCGACACCGACTCTGACTCAGACTCCGACTCCAACTCCAGCTCAAACTCTGACTCCAACTCTGACTCCGACGCCAAATCTGACTCCGACCCCAACCCCAATTCTGACTCGGACTCTGACTCTAAATCTGACTTTGAATCTGACTCCGACTCCAACTCCAATTCCGACTTTGACTTCGACGCCAATGTTGATGCCAATGCCAACGCTGATGCTGATGCCAATGCTGACACCAATGCCGCCACCACAACTAATGCAATGCTGCTTCCCATGCCGACGCCGATGCCGATTCTGACTAGAACTCCGACTCTGACTCCAAATCCGACCCTGACCCTGACGCCGACCCTGACCCCGACGCCGACCCTGACACCGACGCCGACCCAACTTTGTCCCCGGACCCGATCCCTGCCATGGGTTCCGTTTGTCATTTTCCTGGTCGACCACTGGACAATGGTTGGATGTCTGATTGCACATTTTCAGACCTGATTGCAGATTTGGACTTCTTAGATTTTGACATGCGTTTACGAGGTTTCATTTGCTCAATTTCATTAAGAATTCAGAAATTTAGCTCCATCTGAAGCTCGGGTGGTAGATGGGTGGAATCTGGGTGTCCTTCATTAGTGACGAGATAATTCTACCACCAGTGGTCCGAGTTTGACTCCTATGGGCTCCAAAGGCACGTGGGCCATCAGGGAAGGATCCCGGGAGTTCTCCTTAATGTAGGAGAGCATCCTTCCATGTTTGAGGGCCAGGGAGGGCGCTTCGACAGGTCGGCGGAAAAATGCCTCCCGTCACTTCCTTTTGTGGCATGATGGACAACTCTGCCATGGGTCCCTTCAACGGCTGTAGCAGAGGCTCTACTACTCCGTTTTGGGTGTTCTTCGATGCTTGAAAAGGTTAGATCAGAGGCTATAAGTCTTTGATGTCACCAAAAAAACGAACTATTCATAATCTTCAGCCTTTCTCAGTTTCTGCAACCTGCATTCTGCCAGCATTCTTCTCCCTTGGTGTTGTGGCAGCCCAAAGCACACACCTCCCTTGGAAGCTCCTGTCCTAAGGAGCCGTGGACACTTGGAGTGGATCAGAGCACGCCTCGACAGCATTCTTGATAAAGGGTTATGGGCCAACAGTCCTGATCTACTTGCCAATATGTTCACAGCTTCCGCAAGGCACAGGAGTGTCTCTACAGGCGACTTCACCATCGCAGTTTGAGACTGTCCATCACAGAAGTGCAACATGGCACAGAAGACGGAGTCCTTATCCATCCAAAAGATCATGGAAGACCCTGAATGTGGGCTGTGGTGGTGGCAGTTTGAGATCCATCTCGTGCTCAAGGGACTGTTGGATCTCATGAAGGGCACGGAGGGTCAAGGTTTGAGCGTGATGGATGAGAAGAAGACGGCCTTCGCTAAGAAGAACACGAAAGCACTGATGCTCCTCTTCTTGGCCCTGCATGAATCTCAATAGGGCTATATCCATGGCTACGCTTTGGCAACAGATGCGTAGAAGAAGCCCTGCTCCATTCACCAGTCAACATCCCTTGCATTCAAGATATTTGCAATGAAGCGACTATTGACGTTCAGGATCAAGGAGGGTGAGGATGCCGTTTCCGCCATGCAACAGATTGAGTCTCTTGCCTTGAAATACAATGATGTGGGATGAAAGATTCAAACCAAGATGCAAGTGATGATTCTCCACATGGCTCTACCCGATAGTTGAAGCCTTCTTATCACCATCTTGGGAGGTTGGAAGGAGGATCAACTCACCTACAACGCAATTGCAACAAGGTACACCGTTGGAGCGGTGGTAAAACCTCTTCATCCTCAACAGCCCTGGTCACCAAAACTCAGGTGGCATTAACAGTGACAAGCAAGGCGGTGGTAAGGGCGGCAGCGGTAAGGACGGCGGCAAGAAGGGCGCCAAGAAGGGTGTGTGCCATAAGTATGGCAAAGAGGGCCATTGAGCCAAGGAGTTGCCAAAGGAGGTGCAGGCCGGCGAAAAAGGTGCCAAAGGCAAGAAGGCACTCCTCAACAGCACGAAGAACCATGACCTGAAGGGCGCCAACCGGCGGTGTCTTGACTCAGGTGCTGAGGAGTGTACTCAAGTTGAGAAGGTGGTATTCATCATCTATACCAAGTCTGCCAAGTCCATGGTGTTTGCCAACGACAAGGTCGACCCTTTGGCCGGCCAAGGTGATGTGGATGTGGAGGTGGCAGTTGGTGGTAAAAGGGTGCACCGTGTTATTCAAAACGTGCAACATTTTCCCGGCCTAGCTGACATTTTTAGTGTGAGCCACTTGACGCAAAAAGGGATATGACGTGCTTTTTTGCAGGAAAGGTACAGTTGTCCGGATGGATGGCGGCAGCGAGGTTGTGCTTGAGGCAAAGCGCAAGGGAGGCCTTTACATTGTTGATACAAAGGTCATCCTCTTAGCGACAGATGCAGCAGAATTGCAAGAACGCACCATCAACAACGCAAACTGTACGTAAGGTCAGAGCACTACGCAGCGACAATGGCGGCAAGTATGTGGGCTGTGGCGGATGGCTGAAGGATTAGGAAAGTGAGTGGCACCCGACCACTCCATACACGCCGTAGTTCAATGGAGTGGCAGAGGGTGCAAATCAGATGCTGCTGACCATGGCATGGATGATGCTCGTGCACACTAAACTTGCACGGAGCCTTTGGGCCGAGGCCGTGAGCACGGCGTGCTACATTACCAACCTCACCCCAATGGCAGTGCTGAATTGGAATGGCAGCTGGAAGACACCGCATTAAGTGTGGAGTGGGTGCAGGCCAAGGATGGCACACTTTAAGGCATTCAGGTGTAAAGCACACGTGTTGGTCCAGGCCGCACAAAGAAAAGACTTCAAACTAGACCTACGTGCAAAGGCGTACGTGTTCATTGGGAACGAGAGTGTGCTCAAGGCATACTGTCTCTTTGATTCACAAACACAGGACGTCACCACCAACCGCGACATCACATTTGATGAGCAACAGTGCTATTGCAGCTGTAGTAACACCATCGACGCAGTGCACTCTCCAAAGCTAGGGGAGTGGTTGCAACTCCTTGAACATAAGGATGAGCCGGTGGCTGCAGAGGTCGATGCCTCACACGACGATGGTGCTGGAGCACAGCAGGGCAATGCAGCAGGTACAGGTGCCACTAGAGCGCAGGACACAGCAGCTGACGCGGGGAAGCCCACGGCTGAGGACAAAGTTACAGCAAAGCAGCAGTAGGACCAGCAACCGCTGTTGCAAAGGTCGCCGCCCTGCAGCCAGAGGTAGCAGAATGCGACGAAGCAATGCAACGCGAGCACGGGCCGCTGGATCGGCATGGCGTGGTGCATGAAGGCAGTGGCAACGGAGCCAAAAATCCTGCAAGAGGCGCTTGCACGACCTGACGGGCGGCAGTGGGATGACACAGTAAATTCTGAGCTTGCATCCCTTGCTAAGAACGGCACCCCTAGGAGTTGGTGGACCGGCCCGAGGGTGAAAAAGTGATCAGCGTCAAGTGGGTGTTCAAGGTGAAGCTCACCTAGGAGAGCAAGGTGGAGAAGTACAAGGTGCAGCTGGTGGTGAAGGGGTACACGCAACGGAGAGGCGAGCACTAGGATGAGATTTTCACACCTGTTTCACAAGCATCTAGATGATCCTCGCAGTGGCAGCCACAAAGGACATGGAGATCCACCAAATGGATGTCAAGACGGTTTTTCTGAATGACATCATCGACAAGTAAATTTACTTTGAGATGCCGGAGGGGGGGGGAAACACCAGAGGACAAGGTGTGCAAGCTACGAAAGGCTTAGTATGGGCTAAAACAAGAACCCAGGTGCTGGTACCAGCAGATGGACGGCTACATGGCAAAGCTCGGCTTCAAGCGTTGGAAATCAGACCACATCATATACGTGCGGCACGGCAAGGAACTCCATCATATTGTGACACTCTACGTCACGTAGAGTGTCACAATAGGGTGCACACCAAATCCTGGGTTTGCGTGTCGGATTCGCAAATCCGGGTCCAAGATCCGGATTCACGAATCCGAATCTGTAGAAAAATATTCGTTCAAGATTCGCAAATCCTGGGTCCAAGTCCTTGGGGGTGGGGGGAGGGAATAGGGGAGGTGGGGGGCGGGGGGGAGGGGGGCGGACGGTGATATGAAATACCAAGGAGTCCAGGTCGACTCCTCGCCGAGCTAGCCCACGGGCTTTGTGGCGTATGCAACTTCCAGCCAGTGGCTGGAAGTGGCTCGCCATGAATGCTGGAGCTGGCAGCCACGGGTGTTTCGGCAAGCACCCTGAGGCTCGAAGCCAGCCTTGGCGTCCAGCTTTGAGAGGCTCGTCCTTCTAGGACTGCCGAAGCAATCTGTGACCAGCAAACCTCGCCAGGCTCGTAACCGAGCCTGAACCTCCTCGTCAGTTCAAACACACAAATCAGTGCATTTGAACAGTCGCAAGGCATCTGTAGGTGCCCTGCCAGCAACGGCTAAAAAAAATTCTGCTACGACAGGGAGTCGATCTGGATCACTTCGTTTTGTCTTTTCACGTGTTGTGCTGAGCACATGGAACCGTGAGAGGATTCGCAAATCCACGAGGATTCGCGAATCCAGACCCGGATTTGCGAATCCGGGTCCAGGAACGGATTCGGAATCGCAGATCCGGATCCATCCTCAGATTCGCAAATCCGACCCGGTGTGCACCCTTATCTACGTGGATGATCTGATCCTGTGCTCATCAGATATGGCAGCTTTGTAACAGCTCAAGGAATAGCTGAGCAGCAGGCATAATATGATGGACACGGGGGAGCTGGAGTACTACCTCCGGATGAGGATCATGCTGAACCGGAGGATGTGTACGCTTGAGTTGGAGGGACCAAGTACGTGGCTGAGTTCCTGAAGCGGTGCAAAGTGGAGGAATGCAAACCAATGGACAGTCTAGTCTCCACAAGCTGTGAGCTAAGTGCAGCGACGGAACCACAAACAAAAGAGGAAAAGGAGAACATGGCAAAGGTGCCCTACCAATCTGTGGTGGACAACCTCATGTACACGATGGTGAAAAATCGGTCCAACGTGGCCTATACAATGGGTGAGGTGAGCAGATACGTGGCTAATCCTGGGCCACTAAACTGGAAGGCGGCAAAGCGCATCCTCCAGTTCTGCAGGCAACGCGGTATGCACTCTTTAGGTACGATTGAAAGGGGAAGTCAGACCCCTTACAGCTGGTCTGCTACACTAACGCAGGCTACGCCGGTGATGTTGATGGGAGGAAGTCCACTTCTGTCTATGTGTTCTTCCTTGCTGGTGGAGCGGTCTCGTAGTGCAGCAGGAAGCAGGACAGTGTTGCCACCTCCACAGTGGAGACGGGGTACACCGCGCTGGAGGAGGCGGTCAAGGAAGCGGTGTGGCTCCGCAGATTGCTGGGGGGGCTAAGGGTACCGCAACAGGAGCCTACGATTGTTGAAGAGGTCAACCCCGGCTCCATCTCACTGACAAACAATCCAACGCAGCACAGGAGGAAGAAGCACATCGACGTGCACTACTACTACACTCGCGACATAGTAGAGAAGGGACATGTTGTGGTGCAGCATACTGGCACGATGCACATGCTCGCAAATTGCTTGACCAAGGTACAGCCCCACCATCGCCACATCATCAGTCTTGCAGGACTTGGGTTAACAAGGTGTGAGGCGCTTGAGGGCGCAGAAGGGGATGAGCAAGAGTGAGCATGAGGCATCCGGCATGGATCGTGCAAGGGAGAGATAGTAACTATTTGCTCTTGCCATGGGTGTCGTTTGCCATTTTCCTGGTCTGACCACAAGAGAGTGGTTGGATGTCAGATCTCATAGCAGATTTAGACTCCTAGATTGTGCCATGTGATTTTGAGCTGTCAGTTGCTCAATTTGGTTGAGAATTTAGAAAGTTAGCCCCATCCGAAGTTTGTGTGGTCGGCGGGTGGAATCTGGGTGTCCATCATTGGTGACTGGATAACTACACTGCCAGTAGTCTGAGTTTAGCACCAATGGGCTTCAAAGGCATGTGGGCCATCAGGGAAAAGACATGGGATGTCAC
Organism: Penium margaritaceum; assembly: GCA_023375785.1. Taxonomy (NCBI): domain Eukaryota; kingdom Viridiplantae; phylum Streptophyta; class Zygnematophyceae; order Desmidiales; family Peniaceae; genus Penium; species Penium margaritaceum. Next base: position 201,162 of record SZWC01001739.1, on the reverse strand, counting down.
ATTAATGTAGGAGAGCCTCCCTCCACGTTTGAGGGCCAGGGAGGGTGCTTCAACAGGGCGGCGACAAAGCACCTCCCGTCACTTTCATTCGTGGACATGATGGACGGCTCCGCCATGGGTCACTTCAATGGTTGTAGCAAGTGCTCTACTTCTCCGTTTTGGGTGTGCTTGGATACATTGGAAAGATTAGATCACAGGCTACATGAATCTGACATAATGTCTCCAAAAAAACAACCATGAATGGTCTTCAGCCTTTCTCATTTCCCGCAACCTGCATTTTTCAAGCATTATTATCCCTTAATGTTGTAGCGACCCGAAGCACATACCTCCCTTGGAAGTCTCTTTACCCTGAGCAACGGTGGACACTTGGTTTGGATCAGAGAACTCCAAGAAAGCATTCCTGACAACCCCAATCCCGATGCCGATGCTGATGCTGACGTCGATGCCGACGCCGACACCAACACCGACTCTGACTTCTACTTGGACTCCCACTCCGGCTCCAAGTCCAACTCCGACTCTGATGCCGACACTAACTCTGACTCTGACTCCGACTTCGAATCCGACTCCGACTCTGAGTCCGACTCCAACTCTGATGCTGATGCCGACGCCAACTCTGACTCCGGCTCTGACTCCGACTCTGACTCCAATCTCGACTTCCACTCCGACTCTGACTCTGACTCGGACTCCGACTCCAACTCTAACTCCGACTCCGACTCCGGCTCCGACTCCAACGTTGATGCAGACTCCAACTCCGACTCCGACTCCAACTCCGACTCCAACTCCAACTCCGACTTTGACTCCAAATCCGACTCCGAAACCGACGTCGACGCCGACCCCGACTCGGACTCTGACTCGGACTCCGACGCCAACCCTTATTCTGACTCTGACTCTGACTCCGACCCCGAATCCAACTCTGACACTGATCTGTTGGGGAAATGATGTTTCAATGTGGAATGAACACAACCTAAGGTTCACAGCTCCTTTGGGCAGCAGTCTGAGACGAAGCGTACACTTTCTGGTCAGCACACGCTATGTGAGCAGAGTTCTGACATGTCAGAACTCTACTCACATAGCGTGTGAACTTTACACCCAAAGTTCGAAGAGCTGGAGATAAACACTGGATGGATATTTGGACAAGGACCAAGTCGTCAAAGTTATGGTGCTAGTTACAAGATATCCAAAGAACCAATCTGTGTGCAATTTTGACCACCATAGCTCCCGTTACACGATTCGGAGTGCATAATTGGGTTTATGTTCCTGACACAGCACCAGCATGAGTGAAGGGCGCCTGAAGCGCCCTAGACCCCAATGAAGCACCAGGCCATCATTCCAAAGCACACATGGCTCCAATGAACCATGGGATATCTCTGCCAGCATCCCTCAAGGGGCACCTTGGCCATGATGTGCGTGGTGGGAGTCGAATTGGTCACCACCATGTCATTTTTCCAGCCAGTGCCAAGTTTGCCATCAAAACCCGGATGGCCAGCACCACCTCCCAACTTTGACGGACCATAAGTACCTCGTTTTGTAACCAATTGCTGCAAATTAAGTTACAGCTGGTCCAACATGTCCTCTAGTTTGTGAAACATCTATCCATGCATGCACATTTACACTGTACAAGGATCTAGAGCCATCACCCTGAAAAATAAAGACTCTGGGACATGACACCGGGCAATATGTAACAATCTCCCTATTGCACCTGCCATGCCAGATGTCTCCCTGCTCATTCCTGCTCATCTTCCATAGCACACTCAATCCCATCATACCCCGTAAGCCAAAGGTTTGCCACTCTGAAGACATTTCGATCTCTGGGCTGCACCTTGGTCAAGCAATCCGCAAGCATGCGCGTTGTAATACAATGTTGTAGCACAACCTGTCCCCTTTGGACCATGTCGTGCGCATAGTGGTAACGCATGTTTATGTGCTTCATCCTCCTGTGCTGCGTCGGGTTGTTGGTCAGCAAGATGGAGCTGGTGTTATCTTCTTATACTACCGTAGGCTCATGTTGTGGCACGCCAAGCTCCTTCAATAGCCGGCGGAGCCACACCGCCTCCATGACCACTTCAGCCAACGGGATGTACTCCACTTCCACTGTGGAGGTGGCCACACAGTTCCATTATTTGTTGCACCACAAGACCGCTGTACCTGTGAGGAAGAACACGTAGCCAGAGGTGGAATTTCACCCGTCCGCAAACGCGGCGTAGTCTACGTCCGTGTAGCACACAAGGCGCAAGGGGCCGGTCCTCCCCTTTCCGTCCAACCTCAGACACGCGTGCCGCATTGCCTGCATGTAGCAAAGGATGCGCTTGACCACCTCCCATTGTAGTGGCCCTGGATTGGCCACATACCTGCTCAATTGACCCACCCCGTAGGGCAGGTCTGATCGAGTCGCCACCATGGCGTACATGAGGCTGCCCACCGCGGACTGGTGCGGCACCCCAGCCATGTCCTCTCTCTCTTCTTTTGTTTGCGGCAACATTTTCACGCTCAGGTCATAGGTTGTACAGTCCTCCATATGATACCGCTTAAGCACTTTGGCCACGTACTTGGCCTGGCCCAGCGCACGCCCTCCGGTTCCGCGTTATGCTCACCCCGAGGTAGTAATCCAGCTCCTCCATGTCGGACATATGGAATCTGCTGCTCAGCTACTCCTTCAGCTATATTAGAGCCTGTAGATCAGAGGAACGCAAGATCAGGTCGTCCACATAGAGTGCGACAATCTAATAGAGCTAGTTGTTTCACCACTCGTACACACTGTGATCAGATTCACAGTGCCTGAAGTCGAGTTGCGCCATGTAGCCTTTCATCTGCTGGTACTAGCACTGCAGTGGCTGTTTAAGCCCGTACAAGGACTTAAGCAGCCTGAACACCTAGCCCTCCAGCACATCCACTCCTTTTGACACCTTGATAAAGATCTCCTTATCAAGAATGCCATTGAGAATCAATGTTTCCACGTCCATGCCAATCCAGCTGCCCGTTGCTGTGTCATATGGTTTTATCGTATTTTGCTGCCTTTGGCTGCATCGCAACGATTTTGGTGATGCCGGCGGCTCGTCTTGTTGTCGCTCCATGGCAACCCCACTCAGGTCCTTGGCCTCCTATGCTTTGGGTGCTACATCGTGCGCCTTGGTGACACCTGCGTTTACACCGTTGTCCTGTTGCGACCCAGCACTGTTGCTCTCCGAAGACGTTTCTTCGGTGTCGGCGTTTGCCGGCTCCTCCTCACAAATGAGGAGCTGGAACCACTCTCCTTGCTTTGGAGAGTCCACCACACCAATGCCATTGTAGCTACAACTGTACATCTGCTGCTCATTGAAACCAACATCATGGCTGCGGAAGACCTGACCGTTGCTCACATCGTATAGCCGATACGCCTGTTGTACGATCACGTAACCAAGGAAGAGACAATGCTTGGAATGAGAGTCCAGTTTTCCATCAAGCCATTGTGCCACCTGCACCATCGTATACGCCTTGCACCCAAAGACCTTGAGGTGTGCCACACTTGGCTTGTGCCCGGCGCCTTCCGGCCACTCTTCCCCTTCAGCACCACTGTCAGGTTCAGGTTGATAGTGTAGCTTGCCGTACGCACCACTTCCGTCCAGAAGTTCCATGACAATCCCACGTCCACGAGCATCGCTCGCACCATGTTCAGCAGCATCTGGTTTGCCATCTCTGCCACGCCATTAGATTGTGGCAAGTAGGGAGTTGTGTGCTCCCACTTGATATCCAGCTGCTTCAGCTACCCACTGTTGCCCAAGTACTCTCTGTCGTTGTCACTTCTGCTCGGACGTTGCGGCCAGTCTACATCTCCATCGTGGCAATGTACTCCTGTAGTCGGTTCAGCACCTTGCTTTTCCACTGCATGAATTACACGTAGAGATTTTTGCTGTAGTCATCAATAAAGGTGATGAAGTACCGCATGTTGTTTTTTTATGGCATTTTGAATGGTCTAAACACATTTGTTGTACATGATATCCAGCAGGTCCTGTGTGTGACCCATGTTCTCATTGATGGGCTTGCACCTCGCCTTGCCCAAAATTCTAGGCTCACACTTTTTGTGTGCTGATATGTTTGTTGCCGCGTCTGATGTACCGATGATATTGAGGACTAAAAACATATCACGCTTTGCCATCTCTCTCACCACTACTAGTGACGAATACCCTAGTTGTCGGTGTCAGAGCTCCACATCAGCTCCTCTTCCTTTGGCGAAGTTGACGGTGTATTCTAGCAATTTTTTTGTGTCTACTGCTCCAAGAATCACCGTCATCTCCACAATTTAGAGATTCTCCTTGCGTTTTCCCTCCAGCTTGACTTTGCCACCGCCATCCATGTACACCACTCCACCTTTCCTATGGAAGAGCACCTCATCCCCCTTGTCCATCATATCAGCAATGCCAGGGACATGTTGTACATCATTGATGATACACGACATCTTATTTTCATTCACCTCCACCTCCACCTCAACAACTCCTTGGCCGGTCGCCGGCTTGACTTTGTCGTTAGGACCACCATCAACTTGACAGACTTGTTGTAGTGGTCGAACCCCACCTTCTCGACTTGGGTGTGCTCTTTGGCGCCGGAATTCAATCACCTCATGTTTTCCCCTTTGAGGTTGTAGTTTTTGGTGCCCTTGAGGAGTGCCTTCTTGCCTTTGGCTTCCTTGCCTCTGGCCTTGGCCTCCTCTGAGTACTTGCGGACCCAATAGCCCTCCTTGCTACATTTGTGGCATGCACCTTTCTTGAAGCCCTTCTTACCGCCACCCTTTCTGCAGCCTCCCTTACCATCTCTGCCACTCCCATGCGTTTTGATGACCAGGAACGATGAGAACGAAGAGGCCTTGCCGCCATTGTAACGTTGTGCCTTGTTGCAGATGTACTTTGCGACTCCGCCATAGGTAAGCTTGTCCGCTGCCCAATCACCAAGGATGGTAATGAGGGGACTCCAACTGGCAGGTAGAGCCATGAGGAGGGTTATTTCCTACAGTTAAGAGTCAACCTTCCACAACACATCATTGCATTCTGAGGTAAGCGACTCAATCGGTTCCATGACGGCAAGAATTTCCTCATCCTCCTTGATCCTCACCATTAGAAGCTGCCTCATTGCAAACATCCGGTTCATGAGCAACGTCGATTGGTGGATTGTACAAAGCATTTACCACGCCTCAACTTGTCAATAAGAAGCCAAAGAAGTAGTCCCATTGTGTCTCGATTGTAGATGACAGCAGGAGCATATCAGAAAACGGCCCCCGGGTGGAGGCAGTTCCAACGTGCCCCGACCGGTCTACACTTGGTGTTCATGGCTACTTTTATGCTGGTTCTGAGTCTAAGCATGAGCTTTCTGGTTGCCTCACGCTATGTTTCTAGAGTGGAAGGGAGTTTTGAGACGATCACTTTTGTGAAGGGAGTAACGCAGTTTTGCATTAGTTTTTTAACATGGACATGATCTAAACATTTGTAGGGCTAGTCATGGGCTCTCCAACGCACCAAACTGTGTGCAGTTCGGATCACTGTAGCTCCTGCTACTTCAGCCAAAGCGTGGTACCCTAATCCAGACGCTTAGTCGATGGCGCGCACCATGTCGCCCGCCAAGGCGGCCTCACACATCAAGGACCCATCAAAATGTCATTCCGGAGACGCAGATTTCCCTACACGTAGTGGCGGTACCCCTCGTGCATTTGGAGCCTGTTTTGATAAGTTAATCATCGAGTTTGGTGATGGGGATTGATGTGCATCGAAACCTGCTCACGGACCTGCAGTCGGAGTTTTGACCAATTCCCCGAGTAACACAACGTACTACTGAGTTTCAGATGCCGAGCCGGAATTTCGGCTAAGTCCCTCAGTAACAAACTGCACAACCTAAGTTTGCAAAGAAATATACCTTGATGTCTACAATGAGGTTGTTTGAAATGTTCCTCCTGTCCGCTGCGGAAGCCATGAAAGTTTTGGACCTGTCAAGGTTGTGGACCCATTACCATTTGATGGTAAAATGATAATTCTGACGTGGCCTGACTCATACTATGTTTCACAGCTCTATTAGACAGCATTCTGAGATGAAGTGTGCCCTTTCTGGTTGCCACATGCTCTGTGAGCAGAGTTCTGACAGGATTCAGGAACACCCGAGGTTTGAAGAGCCAGGAATGAACTTTGGTTTAATGAACTTTGGTTGAATGGCATCTAGACAAGGACGACATCATCAAAGTTATAGTGCTAGTCACAAGATTTCCAACGCACCAAACTACGTGTGATTTTGGCCACCGTAGCGCTTGTTACACGATTTGGGGTGCATTACCGGGTTTATGTCCCTGACACAGCACGAGCGTGAGTGACAGGCGTCCAAATCGCCCTGGACCCCAATAAAGCACCAAGCCACCATTCAAAAACACACATGGCTCCCATGAACCAAGGAATATTGCTGCTAGAGTCTCCCAAGGGGTGCCTTGGCCATGGTGTACGTGGTGGGAATCAAGCTGGTCACCACCGGATCAATTTTCCAGCCGATACCAAGTCTGCCGTCCAAACCCAGACAGCCAGCACTACCTCCCAACTTTGACAGACCATAACTCCCTCAATTCTTAACTGATTACTGTGATTCAAGTTACAGCTGGTCTTGCATGTCCTCTAGATTCTGAAATATTCATCCATGTATGTAAGGTTGCACAGTACAAGGACTCGGAGCCGTTGTCTGAAAAACAAGGACTCCTGGACATGGCACGGGGTAATATGTAAGAGAATCCAGCTCCGATTGATTCTGACTCCTTCTCCAAATCCAACTCCAACTCCGAATTCAACCCTGGCTCTGAATCCAGGTTTAACTCTGACTCTGACTCTGACTCTGACTTTGACTCTGACTCTGACTCTGACCCCGACTTCGACTAAAACTCTTCCTCCGACTCCAACTCCGACTTTGACTCCGACGCCGACTCTGACTCCAACTCCAACGCTGATACCGACTCTGACCCCTACTCCTACTCCAACTCAAACTCCGACTCTGACCCCGATGCCGACGCCGATGCCGACTCCGACTCAAACTCCGTCTTTGACTCCGACTCCGACTCTAACTCCGATTCCGACTCCACCTCCAACGCTGACTCCAACGCCGACTCCAACTTGACTCCGACTACAACTCCAACTCTGACTCAGACTTTGGCTGCAACTCCATCTCTGACTCTGACTCTGACTCTGACTCTGACTCCGATTCTGACTCCGACTGGAATTCCGACACCGACCCCAACGCCGACGCCGACACCGACTCCGACTCCAACTCCATCTTTGACTCCGACACCAACTCCGACTCCAACTCCGACTCTGACTCCAACTCCAACTCTGACTCCGACTCCGACTACAACGCCGGCACCAACTCCGACCCCGAATCCCACTGCGTCTCCGGCTTCGACGCTGACTCCAACTCGGACTTTACCTCCGACTCCAACTCCGACCCGAACTTTTACGTAGATGCTGACTCCGACTCCATCTCTGTATCCAACTCCGACTCTGAATCTGACATCAAATCAGATGCCAAATCTGATGCTGAATCCAAATCTCACTCCAACTCCGAGTCCAACAGTGACTCCGACGCCGATGCTGACTCTGAATCCGGCTCCGACTCCGACTCCGACTCCGACTTCAATTCGGACTCCAACTCTGACCCCGACACCAACGCTGACATTGACATCAACTCCAACTCCGTCTCTGGCCCCGACTGCAACTCCAACTCCGACACCGACTCCGACTCTGACTCTGACTGTGAGTCTCACTCTGACTCCGAATCCGACTCCGACTCCAACGCCGACTCCATCTGTGACTCTATCTCTGACTCCAACTCCGACTCCAACTCCAACTCTGACTCCGACACCAATTTCAAATCCGACTCAGCTCCAACGCCAATGCCGATGCCAACGCCAATGCCGACTCCGACTCCGACTCCAACTCCAACTCTGACTCCGACACCAATTTCAAATCCGACTCAGCTCCAACGCCAATGCCGATGCCAACGCCAATGCCGACTCCGACTCCGACTCCAACTTTGACTTCGACTTCGACTCCGATTTTGACTCCGACTCCGACTCCGACTCTGACTCCAACTCTGACTCCAACTCTGACTCCGATTCCAGCACAAATTCCGACTCTGACGCTAACTCTGACTCCAAATTCGACTCTGACTCCGACTCTGACTCCAACTCGGATGACGATGCCAGCGCTGACTCTGACTCCGACTCCGCCTCTGAGGCTGACTCTAATGCCGACTCTGACTCTGACTCTGACTCCGACACTGACTCTGAATCCGACAACAATGCCAACGCGGATGCCGACTCCGATGCCGACGCCAACTCCAACACCGACGCTGACTCCCACTTCGACTCCAACTCCAACTTCAACTCTGTCTCCAACCACGTCTCTGACTCCGGCACTAACTCCACCTCTGACTCTGACTTTGACTTCGACTCCTTGTCCAACTCCGACTCCGACGTTGACTCGGACACTGACTCCAACTCTGATTCTGACGCCATTGCTGACTCCAACACCGACTACGACTCTGATTCCGACTCCAATCCCGACGCCAATCTCGATGCTGAATCCGACTCCATTTCCGTCTCCGACTCTGACTCCAACTCCAACGCAGAATCCAACTCCGACTCTGACGCCAACTATGACTCCGTCTCCGACTCCAAATCCAACTCCGACTCCGACTCCAATGCCAACTCCGACTCCGGTCCCATCTACGACTCTGGCTCCGACTCCGACTCTGATTCTGATTCTGACTCCGACGCGGACTCCGACTCCGTCTCCGACTCCGACTCTGACTCCAACTGCAACTCCAACTCTGACTTCAACTCCAACGCCAATTCTGACTCCAACTTCGACACAAATGACGACTCCAACTCTGACTGTGAATCCAACTCGCACTCTGACCCTGACTCTGACTCCAACCCTGACGCCAATGCCAATACCAGCTCCGACTCCGACTCCATCACTGACACTCATTCCGAATGCGACTCTGATTCCAACTCCGACTCTGACGCCGACCCTGACTTTGATTCTGACACCAATCCTAACTCCGACTCCGACTTTGACTCTGTTTGACCCAGACTCAGACCCCGACTCCGACTCTGACTCCATTTTTTATTCCAACACCAACCCCGACGCTGACTTCGACACCGACTCTTACTCCAACTCCGTCTTTGACTCCGAATCTGACTTTGAGTTTTAGTCCGACTTAAAATCTGACTCCGACTCTGACTCCAACTCCGACTCGAACTCGGACTCTGACTCCAACTCAGAATCCGACTTTTGCTCTGACTCCAATGCTGACTCCGACTCCGACTCCGATGCCGACTCCGACTCTGACTCTGATGCCGACTCCAACTCCGACTCTGAATCCAACTCTGACTCCGACTCTGATTCTGACTCTGACTCCGTCTCCGCCTCCAGCCCCGACGCCAATACTGATGCCTACTGCGACTCCAACTCAGTCTTTGACTCGTTCACCAACCCCGACACCGACTCTGTCTCTGTCTCCGTCTCTGAATCTAACTCCGACTCCAATTCTGACTCTGAATCCAAAGCTGACGCTGACACCGACCCCAACTTCGACTCCGACTCCGACTCCGACTATAGCGCAGACTCCAAATCCAACTCCGACTCCGACTCCGAGGTCGACTCGGACTTGACTCCGACTCCGAATCTGACTCAGAAAATGACTCCGACTTTAAGGGTGACGTTGACGCCAACTACGACTCCGACTCCAACTCGGACTCCAACGCCAACGCCGACGATGATGCTGATGCAGATGCCAATGCCAATACAAATGCCAACGCCGGCACCAACGTGGATGCCAATACCAACGCCGGCCACAACGCTGACGCCAATGCCGATGCGGATGCCGACACCGATGGTGACACCGATGCCGACACCGACTCTGATTCTGACTCTGACTCTGACTCCGACTCCGACCCTGACGCCAATCCCAACGCCGCCCCCGACCCAAATCCGGACCCTGTCTACGACGCTGATGCTGACGCCGACGCCAACGACGACTCCGACTCTGACTCCGACTTTAAATCCGACTCTGACTATGACTTTGATGCCGACGCCAACTCTGACTCTGACTGCGAATCCGACTCTGACTCCGATTCCGAATCCGACTTCGACTCCGACTCTGATGCCGACGCTGATGCCAACTCCGAATCTGCCTCCGACTCTGACTCTGTTCCAATCTCGTCTCCTACTCCCACTCCGAGTCCGAGTCCGACTCCGACTCCGCCTCCGATTCTGACTCTGACTCCGACTTGGACTCCGACTCCGACTCCGAGTCCTACACCTATGCGGACTTCGACTCCGACTCCGATTCTGATTCTGACTCCAACTCCGACTCCAAATCCAAAGCCAACGCTGATGCCGACACCGACTCCGTTCTCGGACTCCAACTCCAACGCCAACACCGACTCCGACTCTGACTACAACTCCGACTCCGACGCTGACGCCGTCTCCAACTCCGACTCCGACTCTGGCTCCGTCTCTCACTCCAACTCCGACTCCGACTCCAGCCCCTTCTCTGACTCTGGCTATGACCCCGACTCCGACTCGAGCTCCGACTCCAACTCAGGTGCCAACTCCAATTCTTACTCCAAATCCGACTCCAACTTTGATTCCGACTTTGATTCCGATGCCGACTCCGACTCCGACTCCAACACCGATGCGGACTCCGACTCCAACTTCATCTCCAACTCTGACTCCGACTCCTACTCCGACTCCAACTACGACTGCAACCCCGACCCTGACGCCAATGCCGACTTCGACTCCTACTCAGTCTCCGAGTTCAACTCCGTCTCTGATTCCGACTCCGACTCTGATGCCAGCATCAACGCCCACTCCGACTTTGACTCCGACTCCAACTCTGACTCCGACTTTGGCTGAGACTCTGACTACAACTCCGAGTACAGCTTGGACACCAATGCCGACTCCGACTCTGATTCCGACACGGACCCCGACGCCGACGCTGACACCGACTTGGACCCCAATTCCGTCTTGGACTCCGACTCAGACTTTGACTCCGACTCCACCTCCTATGCCAACTCCGACTCAGAATCCGACTGTGACTCCGAATCCAACTCCGACTCCAGACGGACCATCGAAGCACACAACCCCAACACCCTGGACCGGTAATGACTGACCAGAGCCTGTGCGAACGGAGCGAACAAACGCAACAGGACCAAGGACAACATAGTCACTACGACAACAGGTCATGTGGTGAGTGGCACGAGAATCAATGATCCAAGTTCCACCAGGATCACGACCGGAGGACGTCACTGTGCAACGGGCAATGGAACACTCGGACTCACATGGGGGCTGAGCAATAGGTGAGGAGGAATGACGAAGGGCACAAAGGTTAGACTCATGAATCCAATCGGTACTATTAGGCCCATCATCATCGCATGCCAACTGTGTCCCCCCACACGAGTCACCACGAGCTATGAGAACACACGAACAAACTGTCTGTGAACCACCCAGTTGTGAGGACAGACTTGCACCTCCTTGAAAACAATGTGCCAGAAGGTGACGAAGCTCAGCGATGGTGCGGTCACGTGGGTCCGGATGGCCACTACTCGAGGATGGGGAAGCACGAACTGTTGCAGTCATGGTCGCCACGCGACCACAGGCTATGCTGCTAGACGCAGACCGTTGTGCGTGTGCAGCCTGAAGACCGCAAGTGATCCGCACCCAGTCGAGCGGCTGTTGGAACTCGGTGTAGCGATGAGCGCCTCCACAATTGTAGCAGTGAACAGTACGTCTACAGCTACCACCCTGTGACTGCTGTTGTTGCAACTGATGCAGGCCCAAACTCTGCCACTTTTTCCCCTTCTTCTCCGGTGCTGCTACTGCCACACCCTGCATCTAAATCGCAAGAATTGGGGTGGAAGGGAAGGAGGAGGATGTCCCAGAGGATGGAGGAGTGTACTGCAAGAGGAGAGTCAGCGGCAACGCGATGACCGCTGTAGCGAGGGGACTCTCCTAATGGGCCACGGCTGCCTCACGGGCGGAAGTCACCTAGAAGAAAAGCCGATGTGCCCAAGGAGGAAGGTGAAGCAAGGTGGAGAAGGGTTTGAGCACGGCGTCGTTGTACCCTCAGGAGATGTCTGCGTGCTCAAGACAAACTCCAAGCATGAGCGTGCCGAGCGCCCACGGCTCTGTACCTCCTGAGATCCCAAGGCGCATGTAGATGCACATGGCCCACCGCCAATAATCGGCTGCGGGCTCGGCAGGTCCCTGACAAAGGGAGTGAAAAAGGAGAATGTAAGCTACGCGGGTGGCGTGCGTCTCTGCAGCAAGCAGGGACAATGCCAAGTCTGCGCCCCAACGTGGATCAGCACCCACACCTGTGCCGACCTCTCCTAGGAATGGCAAAAGTCCATGACAGTCTTGTGCACCATGGCGTAAAGGAGTCCGCGCATTGCTCTGGCCACTGTCAGCACCTGAGTGCGGTCCGTAACCTGATACAAACTGTGATAGTAGGGCCATACCCCCTCTGAAGTGGCTCTGACCTGGAAAACAATCTCCCATGAGTCAAAGCCGTCCTCGCTGACATATCGTTGGGCCGGTGTCTCGAAGTCCTTGGGTGGCCGCTTCGTAGGGAGAGCAACCATAGGCTGAGAAGGAAGAGGAATGGGGAAGACACCGTGAGGAGAAAAGTTGCTAGGGTAGGGATCAGGCGAGGATCAGATCTCCGACAAAAGGGAGTCAGATGTTTGTGGGAGCCGAGAACTCATCCGAAGCTGGCAGAGATGCTCTTGAAATACGCGAATCTCGCTCTTCTCAGCGTCATCCTCCATACTTGGCATGTCAGGGTCCTCATCCCAAGGTTCAAGAGGTGGCGGGTCGTGTCCTACTCCTCTCATCGGTATAGATGCTGACTGCTGTGTAGAAAGTACGACACCGCTGACTCCCTCGGAGGTTTGCTATGGGCTTGTGGACCGACCATGATGAAGATCAGTGAGCGTACGGATGGCATCATTCTGCTGCTGCTGCAAATGACGCATCTCATCCTACTCAAAGTATAGGTCCTCAATAGCCTGTGAGTGTGGGCTCATGACCCTTCAGGAGGAAGAAGAGGGATCTAGTGGTCCTTTGCCCATGTCACCGGCCAGAGCCATGTCAGCACTCTGTATGGACCGGAATGTCAAACTGGTCCAATTGAAGAACTTTCAGCGGTTCTCGGGGAGTTGAAACGCTGGCAGGTTCTGATTTTCTGACACAAAACTTCAAGTGCTGACATCAACAGGGGTTTGCTGAGCACGGACCTCATGACATCAGCAAGGAAAATTCTGACGTCAGCACTGGTTTTTTTCTTACAACCCTCACGCTTGTTGCCTAGCTGCGCAGGGGGCGCCTACTTCGAGGCTGCCGCACGGAAGCTGCGCGAAAGCCTCATAGCAGCTTCCGCTCGGCTGCTGCTGCTGCTAGGCTTGCACGTGCAACAGCAGTTGTGTAGCTGCTTCTGCAGCTGTGGTAGCGGCTGCACGCTGTTGCTCTTGCGCACTAACGTTACGGTGCTTTCATTGATGTCGGTGCTTGCTTCTGCTGCTATTATTGCTCAATGTCGCTTCTGTTGTGCGCTGTTGGTTGCTGCTGCTTCTAACTGCTTGCTACTCGTTGCTCGCTGCTCGCTGCTCGCTGCTCACTGCTTGCTGCTACTACTGCTGTCCATTGCTGCTTGCTGTAGTTGCGGCATGCTGTTGCTACTGCTATCGCCGATGCCAACAGCTACTGGCGGCTCCCGCCTGCTATAGTTGCCGCCTGTTGCTAGCGTTGATTGCGACTGCTGCTGTTGTTAGGAGCAGATGCTGCTGAACTCTCATATGCAGAAGGCGGGTGACGTCGGCGATAATCGAGTGATGTCCACAGGTCCAAGTGAATCGGCTACAATGGTTATGCTTCCTATTGCTGCTCTTTTGTGTCTCTACTACGGAGCTCGCAGAGAACTATCTCGCTGCTTTCATACCATGAGAAGATGCGTAGAAGCTTCTTAGCAACACAGCCGCTGACTAGGCGTCAATGCCTGGTCAGACGGTCGACAGTCACAGGTCACACACACACAACGTCAAGAGTCTAGCTAGGAGACACAAGTCAAAAGTGTCAGAATGCTTCAATAGAATTTGCAGAAAGAGATGACGAATGACATGTCCATGGCACAAATACTTGCCGTGACGCAAGGCAGGTGTTGCATGCGGCAGTGCAAGGTCTGTCCTAAAACTGGCCCAGAAGCATTGTTTTGCCCGTAACTCAGCATACACAAGTCAGAACACTACGTTGTCTGAACCTAAACGTGCCGAATCTCAAGGCGGACACTACGACTGGTCACATGCATACATCCGGCATCAAACGTTGGACACACAATGAAAAACCATGAGAATTGGGCCCACGGCCAGTCCACTGATAAACTCCTATCTGCTATTGAAAAAACTGCAAAAGGTCCGAGACAGCATGCATGTCTCTGGGGCGGTCGTCGGATAGCTCCGAACAGGTGGTCCACCACCAGACAACATATTGGCGCCTCTGGGTCTGCATTAGGGACCTGCACAAGCATGGATAGGGCTGAGTGGTCTCACTAAACCGTACTCATCGACAAGATCACAGGTCACAAGGAGTGGGGGGGGGGGGGACTTTGCCAGGGATTCTCGCCGACGGGCGTCCGTAGGAATCCTCGCTCCATCAGTGGGGAGCCAAAAATCTCTTTTTGTTTCAGTTTACTTTGTTTCTACTTTATGCCCTCGTTTGATGTACAAACTCCATACAAACCCACCCCTTAAAAACACTCAGGGCTTTAGGGTTTGTTCTTGTGCATGCACGTGCTGGGCCCCAGGATAGTGGGGCCCAGCATGGAGAGACTGAGACCCCCCATGCAAACTCCCTGCTTACCACTCACGAAAAATCACAAACCATTTTATCAAGGAGTTTGTGATGATTGGGTAAAAAAAGGCAACGTCAGCATGGGGACGCCACATCCATGTAACTTTGATATGCTATATTTTGACAAAATAGAGGGGTTTATCGTTGATTTTCTACTCGTGCTAACTAGCGTTCGTGTAGAATTGGTGGATTAGGCTTATTGTTGCGAGGAAGGGGCGTGTAGCGGGAGGGCCGGTTCGGCCCTCCCTCCTCGCTGATGCGAGGGGTGGTTGCGCACCACCCCTCGCATCAGCGAGGGCTGGCCGGCGGCCAGCGATTCACTGGCCGTCGGCCAGCTCGCTGCCGGCCGGCTGGACGGCCGGCGGCCGGCCAAGCGACCGGCCGGCCACCGGCCGGCCAGCCGCCAGCCGCCGATCGCGGCCTTAAGCCGGATCGGCGGCTGAGAGGCCACGAGGGCCTCGAGGGCGAGGCCTCATGGCCTCGTGCCCTCGCCCCCCCTCGCCCTCCTTGCAAATGAGCAAGAGAGGACGAGGGATAGGGGGAGCGAGAGTGAGGATAAAAACTGCTGGCGCAAAATCGCCAGCGTGCCTCGCACGCGACGATTTCGCGCCAAGACGACAAAAAGAAACTCGAAGTTCGTTTATGACGAACTTCGACGTAAAACAAATGGAATAACTCGTGCGAACACACGAGTTCGAGGTAAAAACCCCCGGTTTGGGTCCCAAAACCAGGGGTTTGGTTAAAAACGGAAATGGGCCTCCGGAGACTCGAAATATTCGAGTCTCCCTGCTCTGGGTCGTTGATGACGATTGCCCCTCAGTCTTGCGAAGGGGGTAAACCCCTGACGCGGACTGAGAACGCCATTCTGCGAACTCCGATGACGACTTCAGAGCAGGAGCTGGAGACACGGCCCGTTACAGTGGTATCAGAGCGAGACGACCCTCGCGACCAAGGGTTCGACAGAAACGGCGGCTACGACATAGATAAAACGCCGCCGGCAGCTGCAAGCAGCAGCAGAAATGCCAGAAGGGACTACGGCGTCCACACTTCACGGATTGAAGTGCCGTAAAGTGCGTTAGAGAGCTTGAAAAAAGCTCCACTTTGTGGGGACTCTTACTTCTAGCCTCTCTTCACTTCCAGGGGGCTAGGAAGATTTTTTTGGGGCGGGTTGGGGAGTTCCCACCCTCTAAAACCACAAAATCCTCCTCATTTTGAAGGCTCCTTCAAAACCCCTTCATCCAAAAATTGGGACAGCACCCCTCCCCAAGCTTAGGGACTCTCACGGCCTGAGAGAACCCTAGAAAGAAGGTGGGAGACACCTTGGGGATTTTTGGCGGCTCCCCCAACGCCGCCGGCTCAAGGAGGACGCCGCCAAGGGACGCGAGACGTGACAAGAAGACGCAAGAAGAGACCAAGGAAGACCACAAGAGAAGAAGACAAGAAGACAAGAAGAAAAGTAGTCTTTTCGTTCTTGACTTTCTACTTGTTTGACTTCTTGTTCTTTGGCTTAGTTTTGTGAGCGGTACTCACACTCCTTGTCACTCCCTTGTATTATGATTTTCTGTTTTCCTACATCCTAGTTACTACCAAGTGCCGTGAGTCACGGCCTAGGAGGACTAGCTTCTAAACCCACGACCTTGTGCCGACGTGGCGGCCTAGGAAAATAGAAATATAAATTGAAATTGCCTCACCGATCGTGAGAGCAACACCTTAGGAGGCGATTCCTCCTCGTTGTGGGATGCTCCTCACAACAACCTTCACGTGCTAGTTGCACGAGCGACGGGATGGCAAGTGCCGGACCGTCTAAGACCAACAAGGGCAAGGTGGTGACGGCGTCACCACGAGCTCTCGGCGGACTCCAAGTTTTGGGAGCCGCTGCCGCGAGCACGGTTTCGAACCCAAAGGCAACCGTACTGCCAAGGGCAACCGTACCGCCTAAGGCAACCGACGCCAACCTCGGCGACACCGAGAAGCGTGCGGAGGCCGCAAAGGTGCTCGACGAGCACGTCGATGCGCACATGGGCGACCCCCATGCGACGGACAACGCATTGGAGGAGGATCTTCCAAAGGAGGACCCCGACGACGAGCACAACGTCGACGATGGCGAAGGCAACGAGGATCGCGAATATCGCCATCGTCGTGCAACGAACTCGAGCCGATTGCTCGAGAAGGGCAAGACGCTTGCCGCATCGCCTGAAGCTGCCGACGGCAGCGAGACTGCCGAAAGCAGCAAGGGCGTTGAAAGCAGCCACATGGGAAGTTCCTGCAAGAACGAGCCGAATGACGTTGTCGCGAAGGCAATTCACGATGACTGTCGTAGGCTCGCGGAGTTTGCTGCCGAGGCTGCAGGCCGACTCAGGATCACCACCGGTGGCGGAGAGACGGTGCCACTCGGCGGAATGGGGGCGGACCCTCCTTCCTACGATGCGGCCGCAATGGGGCAAGGCAGCGCCCACTCGAGCGTCGTCGCCGACGACAGTCTCCTCCGAAAGGTGGGGCTCCTTGGAGGCGTGTACGCGAACCGTACCCTCTTGCAGTGGGTAAAAGTGCACGGACAACGCGAGGCCTTGGAGGCTATCGCCGATGCTCTGACGACATCAGAGCTCAAGTTCGCGTTCGCCAACCTGCTGGCCCACGTCGGGCAGAGCATCACGGACCTTGACCGTGATCGCCAGCTGCAACGCCTCGCCGCCCATGAGGCAAGCCGCCGATGCAACGACCTCGACAAGGCGTTGCAGAGCGTGACCCAGGTGCGGATGCAGCAGCAAGTGCA
>SZWC01001739.1:108543-128075 GCA_023375785.1 Penium margaritaceum | reverse complement strand
CTTCTTCCTATCCCCCCATCGGCCTTCTCGAGCTTCACAGTCTTGGCCTCCTCCCCCCTTCATCCTCCTCTCCCTCCCTCCCTCCCTCCTCTCCACCCACGCTTCCACCTCGCCCTTCCACCTGCCCTCGTCACTTGTCTCGCCTTCAACCACTGCTCCCTTGCGGTGGTGACCTTGGTCTCATTGAGGAATGTCGTGAAGAAGTCCTCTCCCTCACAACCTCCCATGCTACCCTTCCTCATTGGCTTCACCATGGTCCCTCTCCTCCCGATCCTTACCACCATTCAGTCCCCCCCCTCTCTCCTCCGTCCACTCTTCTCCTCTCCGTTACCACTATTCTCCTCTCCGTTACCACTACTCCCTCCCCTGCCATCTTGGTTTCCGCCACTTATGAGCAAGCTCTTGGTGGACCTTACGCCAAAGAGTGGTGCATTGCAATGGACAGTGAATTTGCCAACTTTCAGTCCACCATAACCTATTCAGAGGTTTTCCGCCCCCCCACCACCAACGTGGTGAACGGTCTGTGGATCTACCGGGTCAAAGTCACCCTTGGGATGCCCGACGAGTTCAAATCCCGGTACATCTCCAAGGGTTTTTCTCAACGGCACGTCGTTGAATTATTTGAAACCTACTCCTCCACAACCAAAATCACCACCTTTTGCACCCTCCTCCACATCACCACTCCTTGTGATGTGGAGCTCCACTCCATGGATGTCTCTGTCACCTTCCTTCAAGGTGATCTTCATGAGACCATCTTTCTTGAACCTCCCAAAGGGCATCCCACCACCCTCTCCAACTTCGTTTGGTGCCTTCATCAACCCGTCTACGGCCTGAAATAATCACCCCGCGAGTGGCACTCCAAGCTCCGATCTGCTCTCATCTCCCTTGGGTTCCACATTGCCCAGTCCGACGCTAGTCTCGTCATCCGCATTTCCTCTTCCAGTTGCTTCCTCAGCCGAGGGGCTCTCGGCGAGCTCACCCACTACTTTGGCATGGAGGTTTGGCAGGACCATCCCAACCGCACCGTCACCTTCACTCAAGAAACATACATCAACACCATCCTCCTCAAATTCGGACACCTATAACAGAATGCCGCGACAACACCTCTCTCCATCAAACATGGCTTCACCGACCCCTCTGTCCCTACCACCACACTCTCTGTGGACCCTTTTCCTGAGTTAGCTGGCTGTCTCATGTATGCCATGGTCTGCACCCGTCCTGACCTGGCCTCAGCGTCCTCTCTTGCTCTATTGGACTAGGCCGCTTCTCCACCTACCATTGGCGTGCTGCCAAGCGAGTCCTCCGCTACCTCCACTCCACTCAGTCGTACGGCCTCACTCTTGGTGGATCCCCGGAAATCTCTCGAGAGGGTTTCCACAGACTCTTCTTGGGCGTACGACCAAGTGGATCGCCGTTCTACCCAAGGCTATGGTTTTCGCCTTGGTTTTGGTCTCATCAGTTGGCAATCCACTTGCTCTTCTTCCGTCTCTCTCTTCTCTTGCAAAGCGGAACTCTACGCAAGCACCATGGCAGCACAGACGCCCTCTATGTATGCCCACACCTGAAATAGGACCTCCCAGCAATCAAAGCTTGCATAGTTGTCATCATGGGATGGGGAAGTCTCAAATTCCTTTGGCCATTGCTCCGTGGGGTGGGCAACCTTAGGCTCGAGTGGAGGTGGAATGACAGGGAAGACTGCCATTGAGAGGGACAACCCTGAGGGAGAATCTCGTCAGTTACCGCAAGGGGTCATGATGTCGTGGTGGCAGCAATGTGACAAGCTGCAATCCGAGACGCAACTCATGAAGTCGATCACAAGCAGGAGAATTGTAAAGGGAGGCACGCCCGGCGTGACGGTCACACACCGAGCCCTTGGGATAAATCTCCCACCCTCGATCCCTTGGTGTGTCTGGCCAACCCTTGAGATGCCGCACAACCCTCTCCTGGCACTAAGACCTCTGCTAGAGACCGAGGTTCTCGGAGTGTGACTCTCCCAGCGAAGTTTGTACCAAGGTGCGTTGCGGAAGACTTTTAGGATTGAATGGACGTGTGCAAGGAAATTCTTGGAGTGCAAGGAGAGTTGGACAAGGAGTAAATCATTAGACTTGATAGATCTGTACAAGGCAATATACAAAGTCTTTGGGTAAGATTAGCATGCCTAGAACAACCCCTAGGCTTCCTTATGTACCAGTCCCTACGAGCCAGCCCAGAGCCCCTCGACACTCCAAAGCCCTCTAATGAAGTACAATCACAAAAAAACACATGCATCATGTATTTTTCATTGCAAGCTTTTCAACGCACCAAAGAACACCTCAATCCAAGGAGAAATGGCTTATTCATGTATGTTTGAGTGCTCCACGTGTGACTTCCGCTTGTAACACAGCCAGCGCGGGTTACGGCCGACCGAAGCACCTTTGCTTGCAAATTCATCTCCTGCCACCATCCCAACCATCCATGGTCCCCAATGAATCTTACCTCATTGGCTACGCGTCCATCAAGGGGCGCTTGGCTGTAGTGGGAAAGAAATTCACTCCACCAGGTTCGAACCGGTATGTCTCCTATTTTCTGGAGCTGTGCCTCCCACCTTTGCACGGCCGTATCTTTCTTTTCCCTGCACCAACTGATCCGGTTGTTGGATTGAATTCCCATGGTCTTTCACTCAAAATAGAATGTGCACATCGAACATGTGTTGAAAGCCAGCACAATGACATACTCACTGCCTCAATTGGTGGCTACCATAACATCACCCCCTCCCCCTCTGAGAGCGCACTGTCCCGGTGCACTCCCGGTACGCTCAGAGGACCGTGTTCACTACAACGGCCCTATGGAAACTGGCTTTGGGATCTAGTGATTGTGCTCCGGCCCATAGATAAGCCATTGCCATTCCACCCATTGCCGTGCCAACGGTACCCGAGAATCTTCTCCACCACGCACTCATCCTCACCCTCCACCAAGATCGGTGGAAGAGGAGCATGTCCATACGCTACAAACTGTGTTTCCGCTCCTTCTAGGCCTTGAGGAGAGAAGAATAGAACATGGGATGGATCCCGTAGTGGTCCGACAGCTCAAACGTGCAGTTCACTGCTGACCGCTTCTCCATGACTGGAAAAGGACCCACCCACCGAGGCTGGAGCTTGTCGATGCCCATCCCCGCCAGCTGCAGGTTCTACGAGGTCAGCAGCACCCTTTATCTGACAAAGGACTCCTCGGCTTTTCAGGTGCTTTTCCTCTTGCCACTCCATTGGCTGCTACATCTTGTGAAGTGCTTCGCGTACGTCAGTCCATACTTCTGTGAAGTCAGTTACAAATTACTGCATTGCGGGTAGGTCCAATCCTGTCATGATGTCCGAGGGACATGCATGATGCACCCCATACACCACCTCAAAGAGAGACCTTTCTGTCAAGGCATACACTACTGAGTTCTAGGCAGACTCAGCCACCGGGAACTTGCCTTCCCATCCCTCACCACCCGGCTCGAAGATCCCCAGCAGTACTTGCTCTAATTGGTGTGCTCAGTTTGGCCATCCGTTTGGAGATGGTAGGCTGATGGAAGAGCCATACAAGTGCCCAATTTCTTGAAGAGATCCTCCAAAAACAGGGAAGTGAAGCACGGTTGCGGTCCGAGACCATGCACTTCGGCACCCCGTAAAGCTTGATCATGTGTTGCAAGAGGAGTTGAGCCGTCTCCGCTGCCGTGATCTTCTCAGTCCATAAAATGAAGTACATCGTCTTACTGATCCGGTCCACCTCCACCACTCCCACGGTACTTTCCGTTACACCTCGTGGAAGATCCTCCACAAAGTCCAGTGTGATGTCCGTCCACGGGCACTCCGGCAACGATGGCGGCTGCAGCTCTCCTTACGCCTGTACCCTCCATGACTTGATTTTCTGGGGCGTGTCACAGCTGCTCACGTACTCCTTGCAATTGTCTCCCATTTTTGTCCACCAATTTTGGCATGCAAGCGTCTTGAGGCTCTTGTCATGGCCAAAATGTCCAGTATAGTGTAAGTCATGTGCCTCCTCCAACAATGCCTGCTGCAATCATGCACTCCACGACACCACAATTGGGTTCCTCTTCTTATGCCACCAATACTGGCCATCCCACTTGCACCCCTTTGTCATACTTCTAGTGAATTCCTGGTCCTCAGCATACCCGTGAGAAAACAAGCTACGAATAATCGGGGATCCTGCTAGCACATCCAAGTCCGGGTGATACAAAAGCAGGTCCATTAGGTTGATCCTCCTTGGTTTATACTATATCTCGTAGTCAAAGTCGCCCTCCTACAACTCCATCCACTGTGCTTGACGACGACTCAGGTTTGGCTGCGACTTGAAGCACTTGAGCGCGTAGTGGTCCATGTGCACAACACACTGATTCGCCTCAAGACAACACCTCCACCGCTTGAATACCTGGACCACTGCAAGCATCTCCTTCTCGTAGATTGGGTAGTGAGCTCAGCCCCTTTCAACCTCTTAGAGTAGTAGGCAATGGGCTGCAACCCCTTCCCTTGGTCCTCCATTAGCACTCTGCCAATCTCATATTCGCTTGCATCCGTCGCCAAAACTTACTCCTTCCTCGTGTCCGGGTGCACCAACACTGGTGCCTCACACATGGCAGCCTTCATTTCTCCAAAAGCATGCCCTTCCTTTGCACCCCACTCCTATATGTGTCCATTCTTAAGCAAGTATGTCAAGGGTGCTTCCATTGCCGCGTGCCCCCTGATAAACCCCCAGTAGTGTCTTTTAAAACCTGGAAAAACCAGGATGTCATGCATGCACGCCGGCTGTGGCCAATCCTTCACTGCTTCCACTTTCTTTGAATCCATACAGATTCCCCTCCCACAGACAATGTGCCCGAGGAACTCCACCTCCTGCTTGGCGAATTCACACTTGCTGAGTTTGGCAAACAGCCGTTCATTTCTCATCACTTCCACTACATTTTGCAGGTGCTCGTGGCGCTCCTTTGTCGAACGCGAGTAGACAAGGATGTCATCGAGGAAGAGGACCACAAACTGGTCCAACTAGGGGTAGAACACCGGGTTCATGAATGCCATGAATGTAGCAGGAGAATTCATTAGCCCAACAGGCATCATGAGATACTTGAAGTGTTCGTAGCACGTCCAAAATGCGGCCTTCTCTACATCCTCCTCCGCAATGCCGATGTGGTGATACCCCGACCATAGGTCCAGTTTGCTGAAGACACGCGCGGCTTGCAGCTGGTTGAACAACTCCTCGGCCTGTGGCAACGGGTAGCGGTTCTTCACCGTGATGTTGTTGAGCGCCTAGAAGTCCACGCACATCGGTAGTTCTCCCGCCTTCGTCTTGACGAACAGCTTTGGTGCAGCGTATGGAAACACCGACGCCCGGATGAAGCCATTGCCCACCAACTCCCCCAGTTGCTTTTTGAGCTTTGCAAACCTCACGTTACTCATGCAACTGTAAGACCGCACTATTGGTGTCGACCCTGACACCACCTCAATCTTGTGTTCGATGTCGCTGTTGGTATCAACCGCTGTAATCTTATGCTCTGCTGCTTGTTTTGGACGCACCCAAGCCAGGTAGACCTGGCCACCCTTGCGCTCGCAGTGCTTCAACTGCTGCGAGTTGATGATGCGCAGCTGCTTCCCCACTTCCGCCACGTCCAAATCCTTTCCTTCACCCCACTACAATGGCTAAGTGAGAATTTTCCTGCTCGCCTGCACAACCACCTTGTTGCACCTCCAATCTACTTCTGGATTCTAGGCATGCAACCAATCCCGGCCGATCATGCAGTCATATTCATTCATAGGGAAAGTGTGGAACTCCATGTCACACACCAACTCGCCCATGTTGACATTGTGCTAGATGAGAGGCCTGCCGCACTCCACCACTCCGGACACCTACTGCACCTTGGCATTCCCCGCTGCCCTGCAAGCATCAACCTTGTCACCAACCTATCATTGAAGAAGCTATGGCTTGCATCACCGTCCAACAAAACCGCGTAACTTCCTCCAATCCTTGAACCTCCTCTCTGGAATCTCAAGGACTAGCTCCAGGATGATTCCTTGAAACCACCGGATCTCGCCTTTATCCGCAACAGCACTTGAGGCAGAACCTTAACCAGAAAAATCCTTTCAAAGCTGGTCCTATCCCTTGTGGATGAAGTAATTGCAGTGGTAGGCCGTCCCCTCCTCATGAATGCTGCCCGTTTCCCTGTTGTGTCTGGTGTATGGGGCATTCCCGCTTGCGATGACCCTCCTCACCACAAGCCCATTACTTGCCTCTTGGTCCTTGCTGCCCGCCCGTACCCCGCTGCCTGGCTTGGATTGCATCCACCTCCATGAGCACAACCTGATCTGGCTGCTCCACCCGTGGTCGGGTTGCGTAGCTGTTCCAGCACGTATTGTAGCTTAATACATTGATGTTCTCTGCCGCCAAAACCAACTAAGTGAAAGTCCACAACCCGACCACCGCGAGTTCACGTTGGACGTGCGGCTTCTGGCCATCATGGTAGCGGTCACACACTTCCGTGTCTGAGAGGCCATCAATCTATGAACCCTTCTAACGTACCAGTTTGTACTGTGTATGGTCATTATGTCATGTATTTCAAGTGTTGGGTTGCATGATTTCATAACTGTAGTGATCTTTGACTTTGTTTTCCAAATAATTTTTAGGATTGTAACTTAGGTTTGTGCATTGTTTCCTTTGTTATTGTGTTTAAAAAAACAAATGAAGTTGGGCAAATTGCTTCCTTAATTTCGTTCACAGTCCACCGATGGTGCAGATAACTTAAAGATATGTTGAGCTCTGTTCAAAACTGGGTGAGAACCTTGACTTCCACATCAACCAGCGGTTTTTGCAAGACCGAGTTCTGACAACCACCCGTGGCAATCATTGCCCATGTTTTAGTTTACATGGAGATGCCGTTGCCGACAAAAAGATGAGTAACGTTCTGAGTCGCACTTCCGGAGTCGCACTTCTGGAGTCGTGCAGCAGCGTCATGCTTGCATCAGCAAACAATGGACGCGAAACAACTGTTGGGTTGGCTTGTTAGATTCTGCACACATTCTTACAACTCATGTGTTTGAGCCACACTCGGCACCATATCGACAGTGACTTCTTTTTTCAGCATCCTCACTGTAGACAAACAACGTCACAACAGTAGGATGCGGCTGTCCGGCTCCAAGCGGCAAGCTCCACCAAAGCGCGGTCCAGGTTGCCCCCAGATAATGAAGCTGGTGCTTCCATGTTTTGTGTATCTTAAAGCCTTGATCATCCACACTAAACAGGCTGATGAGCTGTGAAAGCCCCCTCCGATATCACCCTAGAGGATGAGCGCCTGCCCAAACGCCATGCTGGCATAATCTTTTTGGATGATGACAATAATGGTGATGCCGGCCATGACCCTGATGCTATCTACGACGGCAATGATGGTGGTGATTATTTTGACAATGAAAATGATGATGATGTTGTGTATGACAATGGGAAGGACCTGAATGGCTTGTAGCACGATGTCGTCAAGGTGCTCATCGATGCTGCCAAGTCCACAGAGGAGATGGCAGGATGTCGTGCAGCAGATAGATCTATCGTGGAAGTGCTCATGGAAGAGTTGGCAATGGATGAGAAAAATGACGCTGCCATTGTGTATGGTGACACAATGAATGATGCACTCCCCCTCCCACTCGCTGAAGACCAACCACCATCAACAGCAGCCCCATCAGCCATGATCTCTAAGAAAAAAGAACCCTACATGAACTGGTTTAGATTAGGGCATGTGCCCATCATCCACGCTGCATTCCTGAAACATGCGGGCAGCATCACCAAGGCAGTGGCATGGCTCCGGGTGTCCTACTGCACACCCGCTGGCCCATCCATCTATGAAAATCTTTCCTACTCCACCATCAAGGGGTGGTACGAGCCCAGCTCAATCGACCTTGGTCCGGTGTATGCGACAACGATAGCAGTGATGTCGGACAAGCCACTTGACGAGGCCGCTTTGAAAACCTCACATATGCAAGGATCTCGTGGCAAGAGATCCTCCTTTGAGTACCATCCCACGCTCAAGCATGAGATCATCCGTGATTTGGAGCTCATGCGTTTGCACGGGACCCAGCTATGAAGCACATTCATTTGTGAGAAGGTCTCTTCCATCGTGCGTGAGCGTGGTATCGACATCCAACCTGTCTGGATGCATGACGACATGTTCAGTCTGCTTCACAGAAACTTCCAATGATTGGACCGACCGTGCCAACTTTGTGCTCCATAGCGCAGGCTTCCATGTCACCCTCCATAAAATCAAGCCTGCACTGGTGGTTAATGCAGACTATACTGGTGTGCACCTTGTCCCAAGCCCGCAGTACACCTAAGCACCCAAGGGGTTGACTGAAGTGAAGGTTTGCGGCCAAGAAGACAAGCTTCAAGTGACAGTTCTTGTGGCTTATTCCATGGAAGGTGGCTTGCCACCATGCCAGGTCATCTGGAACGGCAAGACAACAGTGTGTTACCCTCACGGTGACAATGTGGACGATGCACTCCAAAACTGTAGGTGGTACTTCACCCGTACACCCAACCAGTGGACATCGGTGGAGATCACAAAGCAGTGGTTCTGGATGGTCTTGGAGCCCTAATATGGAGCCCCATCCGTGCTTTTGATGAGTAAGACAAGGATCCAACCACCTCAAATTTGCTTGTCATTCTTGATGCATGGCGGCTGCAAGTGAGTGACGACTTCAAGATATGGATCCGCAACCATCACCCATGGGCACAGCTGCTCTACATCCCCGCGAGGTGCATGAGCAAGCTGCAGTTTCGGACATTGGCTTGCAAATGCCGTTCAAGGCTCCCATCAGCAAAGGGTACTCTAGCTGGGTAGGCATACGCTTTCCGAGTCATTCCAATTGGGCCTCAGCATGCGGCAAGTCAAGGATTTGGCTATGGGTTGGATGCTCATGGCATGGACGTACCTCCAAAACAACAAGGAGATGGTGCAGTCCGCATGGCGTGAAGCTGGCTGGAACCACTGCTTCGTCGTTGACCTAAAATGAACTGTAGTAGCAGACTATCTAAACTTCCTTTCAAAACCACAGATGCAAGGCTATGAGCCGGAGGACGTGGTTGTCTATGAAGCTTTGTATGACTTCTTTTCTACAGTAAAAGATAGTTTTTTTTTCATTTTCACTCCCCCTCTCCTCCGTTCCTTGCCAGGCCAAGGTTTGAATTCTTGGAACACTCGCAGATGAACATGAAAACTTGTACTCGCACCGAACATAACGCAACATTAATGTCATTTCTTCCAAAAAGTGTGACCCATCTGACCCATGTATTTTGGCGTTACCAAATAGCACAAAATATGGCTAGAAAGTAGCCAATTTCATGATTTTCTTCAAAATAAAATAATTAGTCAAAAAACGAAGATCACTATGGTATGTTCACCCCACTATAACATTCCAACTGGTTTTGTCCCACTCCTACTGGTTGGCGCAAACATGGCCACTAATGGAAAGATGAACGGCCTTGGACATCATGGATGGGATGCCAGTCCCTATACAGACCCTTGAGAGGTACACCAGGGGTCGTGCTGAAGGAGGAATGGAACCGCTGTGTAGGATACAACAAGGAGTTGGGCCATGTGGAGCCTTCATGGGCCTCTTCTCTGGTGACCCCTCAACACATGGCATGGAACTTGGGCAAGCCCATGCCAAGTCAGAGGCTCATCAACTGTCCGGAGCCATGACACCCATAGATCTGGTCCAAGCCATTAAGTCCATAGAGCATTGGCTGTGGAGGACCGACGTAAGACGTGATTCGTAGTTTTGTATATCTACAAAATTCTGTTTCTGGGCTCAATACACGGCGTGCCCCGTGGACTGAGATTTAACATAGATATTCCTCCAAGTAAAAAAACCCACCCAGTTTACAATGCAAAAAAATTCAAATCTTACTCCAAATTGTATCAAGGATTTTGGGATTTATGAATGCTCCGGCTCCTGCGAGGCCCCGTGGTAGCGGGGCCTGGCAGGTTCCCTTTCAATGCATATGGAGTCTCAAACCCCCCATGCAAAGCGCCATCAAACCCTCCCTACAATACTCACAAATCCCTCAATAGAGGGATTTGTAACTGTTGCATGGAAATGTTGATGTCAGCACTCCAACGCAGCATGCATTCACATTGTTTTGACTCAAAACTCGTGTCTTAAGTGTTGAAACCAGAAACTGGCAGCGGCGGCAGTGCCAGTTTGGTAGCAAAACATAAGTGGCAGCAGCATGACTGATGTAGCAGCAAAAGTGGCAGCAGCAGCAGCAGTTTGGTAGCAGCAGCAGAAGCAGCAGCAGTAGAAGCGGCAGCCACAGAGGCCAAATCAGCGGCCTCAGTTGCTGCCTCACCTCACACCAACCTGGCGCCTATTTCTCCTACCATTGCAGTAGAGCTCAACAACGAGCTCGCTCACTACGAGGCACAGCAGGACCAGGAGAGGTGGCTTCAGCGCCGCCAGCACAATCCGGGCTACCAGCCTAGAGAGGAGAGCGATCCAATCCAACTTCATGCTCATGAGGAGGCGGTGGTGGACCGCGAGTGCCGCACTACGTCTGAATACTCTTCATCGCGGTAGGACGTGCCACCACCAATTCAAACATCTCCGTTTCCACTGCCGTGCCAAACATCAGGAAGATCTCCCATTTTCCTTCAAAATCTTTGAGATAGTGAATTCATCCATGCTCTTGGCACTCAAAAACCTGAGCCTCTGTCTCTACTCCTGCGTGACACAGCGACATTGCAGATCGGAGCGGC
The DNA here is from genome assembly GCA_023375785.1 of Penium margaritaceum. NCBI lineage: Eukaryota > Viridiplantae > Streptophyta > Zygnematophyceae > Desmidiales > Peniaceae > Penium > Penium margaritaceum. The sequence goes on along the minus strand of SZWC01001739.1, from coordinate 117,307 downwards.
CCCAGCAACTACATCATCATCAACAGCTTTCTACGTCCCACCACCTGTGTTGGAAATTTCTTCTTTGCTTCCAGTTGCATTGGAGGTCATTGCCGTTGTTGCATCCACGTTTGCAGCCTCAGCTTGTGCTTCACACGCACCAGTGCATACAGATTCAGGAGAAGCTGTGGAGTCACATAGCTGTTGTATCCCTAGAGCCAGTCCTAGCGGCGACAGTCACAGCAACCACCTCGGTTTCCTGGGTCATTGTCTCTATCCATGCTTCAACCATTGCCGTGTCATCTGCTTCATCTTCTTTATCGTCCACAATACAACATCTCCTCTCCCTGTGGACTACAGCGGCAACCATCTCATCCCTCTTACAGCTTTCCTTTCTGGCATTCTTTGCCTCCTTGTCTTATCTGCACCAACCGTAGCTGTTCTGGCAGTGTCGGCAGCTGCCACCCTCTCTTCATTTTCCTCACTGTATCATAAGACGTGGTGAGTCGCGACTGCCCCTGCTTTCCCTCTCCCCTCTGTGTCTGTCCCTTGCCCATGTTCCTCATTGGGACTCCCTATTTCTGGACTGGGCTATCTTGCAGCCAGGAGATCATGTTCTACTGCCCATCGCCATTTTTCATGTTCTGCCGAGTTTTTCTCAGCAGAGTTGGTAGCTCTTCATCATGCCCAATGATAATGAGCAGTATGCTGCACTCCAGGAGGAGCTGCAGCATGCTGGTGCTGACCAGTAGGCAGCCCTCGCTGGTTAGCGTGATGATGAAGACCGGCTGCAGCATAAGCAAGATGATCAGGCCAGCTTCCCTGACCACATTGCTGACCTGGTCATGTCACTTCTTCATCCAGCATTGCATTATCTTCCTACTTCTTCCACAGTGATGTTCTGTGTCTCTTGTATGTACATCGGATGGAGCCCTTTGTGCTGCGTCCTCTGTTCCTATTTAAGGGGTTCTTCCTATTGATGTTCTCAAGATTGAGGAGTGGCAGTCTGTGACCCTGCCTTGTTGTCTTGCCGCTTTTGGCCATTTGATACCTTTTGACCCCCCCGCTGCAACCGTTGCTGTTAGTCACATTCTCTCGTCAGTACGTGTGTCCTTGACTCAGGGGTCACCCATCACATGATCTTGTTATGTGCAACACTCATGTCCCTTGATCCGGTTGCTCTATTCACTTCGTGCGTACCGGATCTGGTCAGTTTTTTTCAATTGAAGGCATTGGAAGTGTGTGCTTTGTTGGTCCCAGGAGGGAGCTCTTCCTTCCAAGTGTGCTGTATTTGCCTGCTTTTAAGATCAGTCTGCTCTCTGACACACAGCTTGATGACCAGGACATGGACTCCTCCTCGAGCCATGATGTTGTCAGTATGTCCCTCCGTCCCATGGGTGTGATGTTGCATGGTGTGCGTTGCAATCGTCTGTTTTGTGTGTCACTGTTCGCACCACATCTTCCGATTGTACCCTTGCGCATGTTTCTTGTTCCCTCTCTCATACCAATGCTTAACTTTTACACCGCCGTCTCATCCATACTGCTACCATTGATAGCCTCCTTTGTACGCAACCTACTTCTGGTCTGGATTTCTCCATGTTTCTTGCCATGTGCACTGCAGAACTCCTCAATCATGCTGACGGAAAAGTATACCATTTCCCATTTTTCACCTCCAACTCTCACGCATCTCATCCTCTTGATCTTTTGCATGCTGGCATCATGGGACCTCTCCTGCACGACGTGTTGGGGGGGTTGGGACACTTTGTTTTGTGTCTCACTGATGGCTACCCTTGTATGCAATTAGTCTTCACTCTGTGCCAGAAGAGTGATATGTGTCCTCTCATTGAGTCGTGGCTGTCCCAGGCAAACTTGGCCTCTGGTTTTTGTCTTCGTGTCTTTTGGTTAGATTGTGGCAGTGAGTTCATGGGTCCAACTGCCCATTTTCTAGCTTCTTGTGGTGTGTGTCTGGAGGCCTCTGTCCCCTACACACCTCAGCAAACCGGGGTCTCACAGCGTTGGAATCGTACACTTACTGATGGTGTTTGGACCCACCCATTTTTTGGCGGCATAGCCAAAAACTCCTGCAACGTGATTTTCATCGTCTCATCTCAACTGACACTCTTGCCCCCTGTTTCTCTCATTTTGGAGGGAGGGTCTCTTCAGCTGTCGCTCCTATTCCCTCCTCTGATCGGGCCAACGATAACCTGACCACTATTGATGGCACTGTTTTTTCTCTTCCTGTTTCCCCTATTCCTACTTCATCTTTTCCTGACCCCCCTTCTAATTCATCAGTGCAGCCGGTCTCTACTCCCGTTGACCCGTCTTGCTCTTCCCCTATTTACTCTTCTCTCATACTTGAGGTCTCCCAGCCTCCTCCTTCCACGTCACCGTCCAATCCTCAATGACCTCCCATCTCTTTGCATCCTGCTACTTGGTCTATGCCTAGTCCACAACTGCTTCCTGAGCCCATTGTGTCGCCATCCAAGCCCTACACTCGAGGAGTTTGGCCTTTTGCCCTTCCCTCCCACAGTAGGGTGGTACATAGCAACACAGAGCTTTGTACTTTAGGTCTCAGTATAACCGTATAGAATGGGCTCAGTTTTGGCATTCCGCACACCAATACTACAATTCTGACTACTCCCTTATTTCCGAGGAATTTCACACTCACTATAGGAGGAATTTCACCGATTGGGTGGCCAAGGGACTTGTCCAAGTTGGAAGGGGAGGTCGATGCCACTTATTCATTCTGAGTCATTGGCTCTCTCATGTATCTTGCCATGACGGCACGGGCTGATGGCGCATTTGCTGTGAACTTCTTGGCACAGTTCTCTTATTGCACGTGAGTATGCCATCTTGAGGCTGCTCTTCGCGTGGTTTTCTATACCATTTCTACAGCATGTCTCGGGTTGTATTACAAAGCACAGGTGTCAGAAATTGTTAAAGAATACAGAGATATTGATTGGATGCACGATACCAACCCTTGTAGTCGCTCAAGCTACACCTTCTTGGTTAGCGGTACTGATGTGTTGTGGAGGAGTGGAAAATAGAGTTTATGGGATGCAGCTCCTGCGATGTCGAGTACGTTGCTCTTGGCTCAGGTATGTGTGAGAGTTTTTGGCTATGCCGCCTGCTGGAGCAACTTTGTGGTCCCATGCACTACATCACTCTGCGCTGCGACAACCAAAGCAATAAGTCCATCGTAGAAAACCATGACATGCATCACTCTTGCACCAAGCATATCAATGTTGAACACCATTTTTTTTTGTGAGTGTCTTGCCACTGTCATTTTAAAAATCATCTGTGTTTACACACGGTCAGAGCGTGTCAAATTCTTCACTAAGAATCTCAATTCTGGCACGTTCAAATTTCTTTTGCACTTTTTTGGTCTCACACGAGGGCCCTCTGCACCTCATTGACCTCACTATGTCCTCCTCCCTCTTTCAACCCTCCCTTGTACAATCTCTTCTTCTGTACATATGCAGTTGTTCTGTTGTGTTTCCTGTAACTCTTGCTCGTCTTCAGGTTAGAGGGGGTGTTGGTTTTTTGCACAAAAGTGCTGATCCTCGAATACATTGATCACTTCCCAGTGGTCTCCTTACACAAGCATCTCTGCAGGGGAGTAAATCAACATGGCTGTAACACACGTCGAGTGGAAACTAGAGGCAGCAACATATTCAAGCATGATGGACCTTCTCCCTGCTCAGCTCTCATTGCCTATGACATTCGTGTAGCCATGGTCTCATGCCTTTGTGCAGACTAATCACTCTCATGAATCTTTTACTCTTGATACTCGGTTCTTTCCTCACAACTGGATGACATGTCCACATCCACTTTAGGATGATTTGGATAGATGTTTACATGCCTGGTTCATTTGTGCCCACATCCACACGTGGTTAGATGCCGGATGCTGTTCCAGCTAGAGTCATGCTGCCGGATTCTTTTGGCAGCAGGCGCTCTTGATTGATTTTGCAAGGGATGGCTCGCCCCGGGGTGGCCACGTCCACACCTCAATCGTCGTGCTTGAGGTGGGGCTCGCTTACCGTGCTCAAGCTACCCTCAACTCGTTGCCACTTCTTGTTGAGCTTCATTCTAATCTATGCTCTCTCTATCTCTCTCTCTCTCTCTCTCTCTCTCTCTCTCTCTCTCTCTCTCTCTCTCACACACACACATACATACACACACACAGACATACACAGACACACACACACATATACATACACACACACAGACATACACAGACACACACACACATATACATACACACACACAGACATACACAGACACACACACACATATACATACACACACACAGACATACACAGACACACACACACATATACATACACACACACAGACATACACAGACACACACACACATATACATACACACACACAGACATACACAGACACACACACACATATACATACACACACACAGACATACACAGACACACACACACATATACATACACACACACAGACATACACAGACACACACACACATATACATACACACACACAGACATACACAGACACACACACACATATACATACACACACACAGACATACACAGACACACACACACATATACATACACACACACAGACATACACAGACACACACACACATATACATACACACACACAGACATACACAGACACACACACACATATACATACACACACACAGACATACACAGACACACACACACATATACATACACACACACAGACATACACAGACACACACACACATATACATACACACACACAGACATACACAGACACACACACACATATACATACACACACACAGACATACACAGACACACACACACATATACATACACACACACAGACATACACAGACACACACACACATATACATACACACACACAGACATACACAGACACACACACACATATACATACACACACACAGACATACACAGACACACACACACATATACATACACACACACAGACATACACAGACACACACACACATATACATACACACACACAGACATACACAGACACACACACACACACACACACACACACACACACACACACACACACACACACACACACACACACACACACACACACACACACACACACACACACACACACACACACACACACACACACACTTCTATGCTCACTCCCTCACCATGCTTCACTTATTTCCATTCTGACTTATCGATTGGGGGAGTGACCATAGACCCACAGAATTCCCAATAGATCTGATGTATTCAGTAGCCGCTCTTTAACAACACCATATCCAGAGTTCTTAGCTTTAATGATGATCCACCCACGAGTCAAAGAAAAGCAACAATGTATTTATAACAATCACGCAAACACCATGTCATGGCTGCATGAAATCTAGCATAAGAGTGCTGAAATCACCAGGCTCCTTGAACAATCATAAACCCCTCTTTTGAGGTGTTCGTAGTTTTTTGAGGGAGGGGTTTGCATGGGGTTTTCATAGGGGTAAGAGACAGCCCATGCGTTGAAAGGGAATCTACTGTGACCCGCTACCATGGGGCCGAGTAGGTGCCCATGCACCAAAAAAAGCCTCAATCCTTAATACAACTTGGAGTTGGATATGAAAGCATTTTTCTTACAGAATAGGGTTGATTTGTGTGCCATGAAAGAATGACCAAGATTTTGAAATGGTTTCAGCGATTGAGCAATTGAGGATTTTGGATCAATCGGGATCAAGGGATGACCCTTTTCCCCTTTTTTTCCAATGCTCAAACCCCGTATTACAATGTAGGGTTTCTGTTTTGCGCGGGTCCGTCCAGCCGTCTCTGATCCAGCAGTCGCACCCACTCGTGAGCCAGTGTAGACAAGATCATACTCCTCCGGCTCGCCCTTTGCCCCAGAGGCGTCCATTACAGCGCATGTTGACACCACACATCCGTGTCCTGAGTCCCAGGTGACTTTATACGCTCCTGAACCATACACACATGGGGGCAGGCTCCGCTTCCTCCCTCAAAGTTCAGTCACACAGTCCTCTCAGCACCAAACACGTCCCATTGCATCATCTTCAGTGGTTCATCTTCCAGACCCATCGGCCTCCATGCATTTGGTCTTGCTGTCAGTGTTGTCCGTCTCGGCTCAGCTATTGGATATGCTCTTGTTACACACGAGTTCAACAGTGCCCTTGAGGCATCAGTTGCACTCTATGTTGCTACATGCTTTGCCATGAGTGGACTTCCCACACTCCCACCAGAGCCAACCACAGTATGGCAGACTTGCGAGGCGGATGATGCTAACCTCTGGAAGTAGGTAATGTAGGAGGAGCTGGAGATCCTCAAGGAACATGGCTTCTTTGACCTCATTGACCTCCCACACGGCTGGAAGGCTGTCTCGGCTCATTGGGTCCTTTGCTGGAAGCTGAAACCCAACAGCACGGTCGGCTGGTACAAGGCCCGAATCAAAGCTAAGGGGGTTCTCTCAGACCCGTGGAGTGGACTTTGATGAGACGTTCATGCCGGTCTGGTGCTACATCACTGCTCGCGCACTCTTGAGTCTCGTTGCACAGCATGACTGAGAGTTAGAGTAGATGGACGTCAAGAAAATCTTTTTGCATGCACACCTCGATGAGGAGATCTATATAGTGCAGCCCTTGGGATTCAATGATGGCACCAACAGAGTCTACAGACTACGTAAGGCTCTCTATGGCCTCAAGCATTTGCAAACACTATTGGAAGATGGAGATACTCTCCACACTTGAGAGAGGTGGCTATTTTCATAGCACGATGGATCCGGTGCTCTTCTTCAGCCCCTCATCCAAGTCCCTTGTAGCCATTCTAGTCTATGTTGATGACCTAGTCATCGCCTCATCCAACAGTGCAGTTGTCCAGGTGGTCAAGTCACTACAGCAGTCCACATACAAGATGAAGGATCTGGGTCCTACATGAGTGTTCCTTGATATGGAACTCAAGCGCAATCATCAGCGACGTATCCTACATGTACATCGGGCCACCTATGTCCCCACGGACCCCCACCCAGATGATCCTAGCAGGTCAACGGCTGTTGAAGTCCCTCAATCCAGTACAGTTAAGGGCAACGGTCAGCGTCGCTGATTCCCTCAATGTGATCGGTTCCCTCACGTACCTCATGAGAAGATTCCAGGAAGCTTCCTCGCACGCTTGTCAGTGGCTGGGCGTCAGAGCTCAGGCAGCTCGCGGCATCAACACAGGTTGGGTGCGAAACGGCAAGGGTTTGGCTAGACGACACGAACTTGGTGTCAAATGTGCATCCATAGACAAACAAATGTAGAGAGAGATAACAAATGACAAGTCCATAGTGAATATACCTGCCGCAGACCACGGCAGGTTTTGCAGGCGGTAGTGCAAGGTCTGTCCTAAAACCGGCCCAAAAACACTGGGTTGGTCGTAACTCTACGCAGACAAATCAGAACGCTACGCCGTCTAAACCTAGAGATGAAAAATCTCAAGCCGGACGCTACGACTGGTCACACGTATAAGTCTGGCGCAGATTGGTGGACAGACAATGCAAAACATGTGAATGCAGCTCAAGAGCCAGTCCACCGAGAAAACTCTAGTGTCTGCAGAAAAACTGCAAGCACCTCGAGCCTTGCTCGAGCCACCACTGCCTCCTGCTCGTCGACCCCGGAGCGTAGGCGCTCGGGTACAAGAACTGTAGCTCGGACGAGAGTAGCTATGTCCTCGGCTGGAACCGCCATGGTGTCAACGATACCGGTCAGGGCACCGAGGAGTCAGAGGTCCGCAGCTCGCTTTGCATCCTCCATGTTGCACACGCGGACATCTGCTGTCACCGAGGGGCCATCTCGTGCTCGTGCCGTGGCTACTGCAAGAACGGCAGCGCACTGGGCCTCTAAATCTGCCTCCGACCCTGTGTCTGACCACTCCACGACGTACGAATGATCCTTATAGAGGAAGTCTGCCTCGTCCTGGCGGTCCATCACCTGCCCCTCCTGTCTAGCACTATCTTTCAGAACCACCTGGGCGTCTGCTGTGGGCCGAGCATCAGCATCTCTATCACCTGCTCCCGCTGCTGCTCCTAGCACCATGGCAGCTATCTCCACATTAGCTAATGCGGGAGCACGTACATCGTCAGGCGCAGCTCCTGCATCGGCCGTCGTCATGTCATCCACCAAGGTATCAACGGACACCATCTCCATCCCCGACTCTGACTCAGCATCGGACCAATCCTCCTCTGACAAAGATTCTCCATCAGTGCGAGCGTCCCCCCCCCCCCAAACTCTCCGCTAGCTGAGTCTGCTGTGTAGCGTCATCCGCCCAAACCATCATGCAATGTAGAACATTCGCCTCATCAATGCCGAGCTCCACCGAGGTCATCAGCGGAAAAAACCGCAAAGCACCCCGGCAAGCACCCAGGGCGTCGTGGCAGCTCTCTGGCAGCTGCTGGTGGATGGAGCCACCACTCGTCGGTGCTCGGGCGCCAGCTGCGTCTGCATCAAGGATACGCTGTGAAAAAGCTACAGGAGGTCCGAGACAGCATCCACGACGCTGGGGCAGTCGTCGGTCAGCTCCGAGTGGGTGGTCCACCACCTGCCGACGTGCCGGTGCCTCCAGGGTCCGCATCGGGGCCCATGTCACCGCGCTCTCCTGTACCGCTGCTCTCCTGGCCATCGCTCGTGACAGGTGGAAGCCACACACACCAACACCTTGCCACTACAATGCAGACTGAAAAGGCCACTACAATGTGGCCTTTTCAGTCAACTTTCTAGTCTAGTTCCCGTAGCAGTCTCGTCACAGACACATTG
>SZWC01001739.1:88030-107983 GCA_023375785.1 Penium margaritaceum | reverse complement strand
ACACACACACACACACACACACACACACACACACACACACACACACACACACACACACACACACACACACACACACACACACACACACACACACACACACACACACACACACACATGCAAATTACCACTGCGGGTAATTGATGTGGATCAAAGCTTTCAGGTGCAACGCTGATTTACATGTCATGGAGCGCACAGTGCTCGCTCTTCGGCCAAGTGCTCAAGTGGCAATCACGGTGTCCATGCTCGATTTGTTGAGATCTTGAATAAAGTGATAAAAGAAAATCATGCTTAACATTCGTGTAGCATGACATGGGTCACACGTAGCACAGGGCACCATGCATCCACATACACGTGTGGTCAATGTGGTTTGAGCATCTTCTCTATGATGCATGCTAAAGACGAGTGATGCCATGTTGCTGATCCCTCGGGACCACAAGTCCAGTTCATACCGGCTGGTGAGAAACCACCTGAAGCTCGTTCGCTTCAGGGTTAGGTTTGATCCCTGGGTGTCTTCCGAACCCCATAACTATAGCCTCACGTGGGTGGCCCGGCCAAATGCCGTACATCCCCTTGTGACTAGCAACACTTGTTTTTTGCTCATGTTACACTCTACGTAAACTTGAACTATGCTTCCTCTGTGCCATGGCTTTGCTCATGGCTCCCGCCATGTAGATTCTGACAGCAAGCATCATTACCTACATGCAGTGGCGTGGTGTGATCTTGACACCTTGAAGCATCAAAGTGTGAAACTTGCAGAATTATTCAAACTTTGTCTTCAACAGCCACCATCAAGCCTACATTCCATTTGGCATGTGCTTTGTGGCCTAAAGAACTGTTGGTTTATGTGCCAGTACCACATGGTGACCTCTAGCCTTGCTGCACACTCACCTCACCCGTGCAGGTGACTGATCAATGAAGAGACAACGCTCCATGCTCAGCACTCGTGATGGCGTATGCTCCCACCGGGCCAACTCCTTTGGCCAAGAGGCAAGAAGGTTTCACCGTTCTTGCATGTTCTCACTTCTTAGTCACACACGTTATTTCTTGCTTGCATGCTTTGCATAGATAGAGCCGGGACCTCAATCAAGACTAGTTTCTACAGACAATTGTGGGAGATACTCAGGGATGAGATATTCCCATCAGCAAGTGGTCGTTTGAACCACTGATACTGAGGGGAGCGAGCGAGAGCGAGCTCGCTGCACTCTCGTTTGTTCCTGCTTGCAACACTGCGATGGGCTGTGAATCGATTCCCGTTGTTGCTCGTTACTCGCTACTCTTGCCTGCAACAGTGCATTCTCTCTTCACGCCATGGCTACACATGTCTCTTCATGCCATACTTTCTCCCTTGGTTCAACTTGAGCCATGCCTGCCTACTGGTATCAGAGCTGATCACAAGGAACGCCTAAGAGCAATGGTCCTACCTGTGCATTTCTTACATCCGCCGCTACCACCGCCATTGCTGCCGTCGCCACTGCACATCTCTACGTGCCGCGCAGCATCAGCGAGCATCCCTCATCTAAGCTCTGCAAGCGCCTGCCATGCTACCCTCTGTCACGCACACGCTAGACCCACAGACTGAGAAGTGCTCGCGGGTGCAACGTCGCGGCACCTGCCATAGCATCACGGAAATCCGGCCACTTCCACAGCCACTACTCAGGCCACTGCTTGAGATAGGCAGCAGCCGCAGTTTCAGGCTCCCCTGCGACTACAATGGCGGATGCCACAACAGTAGTTGTATCTTCAAATGCTTCAGCCGTAGCACACCCACTACAGCACCTGACGTCCCTACTGTGCCAGCTTCCCTCCAGCTAATGCAGCAGGTTCTATCTTGAATGTCCTCCACAGCAGCCGCAGCAGGAGCATTGGTGGCGGCGGCACCCTTGACAGCCGCCAGAGCAACAGCAACAGTAGTGGCAGTTGCTTCTTGCAGCAGCAGTGCTCGCAGCTTGCAGCAGCAGTGCTTGCAGCTCGCACCTGCACCACAAGGAATACTACAGCAGTGGCCACATTTATAGGCTGTGGTGGCGGTTGTCGCAGCAGTAGGTGCATTCCTTGCAGCTGCCTACTGTTGTAGCTGCAACATCAGCCATAGTCACAGCTGGGAGTGATAGCAGTAGTTGCAGATCTCGCACCATCACAGTAGCAGCAGCATCAGCGGCAGTCACTGCTCGCAGCAGCTGTGCTCGCAGCTCACAGCTGCACTAGAGGCAACACTGCAGCTGCTTCTAGTACTTGCAGCCACCGTCCTGGACGCCGGCCGGCACCACCTAGAGGACAGTGCCACATCAATGGCGCCACCTGACACACTGGCGTCGTGCGTGGCTCTCCGTCTGCTGTCGCTTGGACTTTTGTACAAGGGACGGCCAGCGCACTGCCGCCCTTGCTCACGTCATGGTAGAGGCAACAACACCGCAGCCAAATCCCCACCATCTCAACCCGAGGGAACAACGCGTCACACTTCGGTGAGCGTTTCCCTCTCAGCTCCCCCTAAACTGGACCCTCCACCACGTGACACTACCGCCAAAAACATCACCTTTGCTCATTTGTGTGCGGCATTTGTAGAGGATGTCACTATCTTCTCAGACACGCTCACGCACGCAGCAGTCGTAGTTATAGACACCACACCAGCAACCGCAGCTACGATAGTAGCAGCAGCCAGAGCCGCTCGTGCTCCCGCTGCTACATCAACTAGCAGGGTAACTGAAGCTAACACTGGAGCAGCAGTGGTAATTGGCCCCACTGCCTCGCCTTTCACACCTATCTTGAATGAGACTGCTCATGTTGTTTGCGCTCTTATCGCGGTTGCACCAGAAACGCTTGTCCATGATGTTGGCACCTATAATGGTGACCATGCCGCTCAGCGTCTGGCTGGTCGCATTGGTGCGTACACCATGTTGCATCTTTGCACTACTGACACTGGCCAGGCTGCTCATAGTGCGGTCAACGTGCAGTTCAACACGCTCTTAATACGTGTGGAAAAATCAGCTGATGTGTGCTAGACGTGCGGGCTCAAACTGTTTCGCAAGCTTGGCGACAGTTGTCGGTAGTGCTTACCATGGTCAACAGGTTCATTCCCGAGTTAACTGACCTCCTTCATGAGGTCAAAACAGATGAGATGCAGCGCCTCGCATCTCAGACTGTGCCACCAAAGTCCCCTCCTGGTGTAGGCGCCCTCTGGGACTTCACCTTAAAGTGCCTTGCTGCATGGTGGACCAGCCTTCAGAACAAGCGTCTTCATCGTTCCAGCATTGCAGGAGTTGTTGATGTCACCACTACCTCCTCTTCTTCCTCCAGCACCACCTCCACCTCTATCTCTTCTTCCTCTTTGCCCTCTATTGCCACAGCCCTCATTTCTGAGGGACGTGGGCATGGCCGGGACAAGGGCCGAGGCTAGGGGAAACCCACTGCCTCCACCTCGTCTTGTGTACCCGGCGAGGTGGTGTGTTGGAACTGCGGCTCTTCCAAGCACTCTACTCGTAAGTGTCATGCACCACCTGATGACTTGTGCCTGGCACGTGCTATGTGTGCCCACTGGGCACTTTCCAGTGGCTCCATCTCTTCTACAGCCAGCACCAGCTCCAACTTAGCACATTGACGCAGGCCACTGGTTCCTCCTCTGCTTATGCCTATGCCGCAGCTGGGTCTCTTTCCACGTCTCCCCCAGCCCAGTTCCCCTGGGCCTGGCCACCGCCCTATGGAGCGCCGTCTGCACCGGACTGCCTTCTCCAGCCTACTTCACTCCTCCATGGCTCCCTCCTCCCTTAGGATCCTCTGCTCCGTCACCTGCACCTTTCGACGACAACGAGTGCTAGTTGGAGCAATCTCTTCTACAAATTCTCCACCTGCATGATCAAGAAGGTGAGAGTGTAGTTGCATTGGCCAGAGGTCTTTCATATCAAACTGACACTATTCTCCATGGGGACCCTCCTGGTCATGTCCTTGGGTTCCAGTCTGCGTCAGTTCTGTGGGTCAAGCATTGGCAATCCTTCGTACTCCCGCGTCCTCTTGCGGTCTATGACTCGTCCTCCCTTCCTGTTGGCACTGTCGCCATGTGGTGTCCTTCCCCATGTTTGTATCTCTGGTGGTTTCTAGGTCCTCTACTCTGGGACTACCCACCACATGACGTCCGCTCGTTCCTCCTTCGTCTCGTTGGATCCTGCCGGTCCGGTACGCTTTGTGTGCACGGGGTCCAGCCATTTACTCCCCGTTCAAGGCGTGCGTATTTTCCACTTCATTGGTACCAGTGGTGTCCTGTTCTTGCCTCAAGTCCTCTATGTGCCTTCCTTGGAGCTTCAGCTAGCATGTTGTCACTGACTGCTCTAGATGATCAGGGCATGGATTTATCAGCCAATCAAGGTGTTGGCCTTGTCGGTCTTCCTCCCTTTGGTCATATTGTCTTGCAAGGTGTCAAGTGTGACAAGATTTACCGTGTCCCATTGCTTCCATCTTCTGCCTCCTATATTGGCTCCTCTCTTGCCCATGTTGCTCCCTTTCTCTCCCCTGACCATGTTTAGCTCTTGCATCACCGCCTTGGCCATGTTCACACTGATGCTACTACCAGCATGCTTCACCTCCAATCCGCTCTTGGTTTGTCCTCCTTTTCCCTGTGAATGTCTTGAAACCTTTTCCCTGTGAATGTCTTGACTTTTCCCAAGGAAAGTTGCATCACTCTCCCTTTGCTTCCTCTGACTCCCAGTCGTCCCACCCCCTTGATCTTGTCCATGCTGATGTCATGGGTCTATTTCTCCATGAGTTTCTTGGGGTTGTTGAACGGTACGCCCTGTGTTTGATTGATGACTTCTCTCGTTTTTACAGGGTCTCGCTCTTCGTCAAGAGCGATGTTGATCCGGTCCTTCAGTCTTGGCTACTGCAAGCTAAACAGTCGTGTCATCGGTCCCTGCGTGTATTTTGAAGCAACTGGGGTGGTTTGTTTGGTCCCACCGCCCGGCTCCTCAAGTCCAAAGGGGTGTGCTTGGAGACCTCATCTCCCTACAAACCCAAGAAAAATGGAGTCTCTGAACGTTGGAATTGGACTCTTGCCGATGGCTTCCGCACTCTCTTGTCTGAGTCCGGCCTCTCCCCACTTTTTGCCTTTGAGGCGATGAGTGACATGACATGGGTCTGGAAACGCATTCCCCACAGACCTCTCCCTCGCACCGTCACCCCTGTGGAGCGTTGGTATGGCACTCGTGCCGATCTCCACATCGCTCGCGTCTGGGATGGAATTGCGTCCGTCTGGCTTCTCAAGGATCTTCCTCATGGGAAGCTCTCCCCGCTTGGGCACCTTTGTCACTTTCCAGGTGTCTCTACCCAGTCCAAAGCCTGGCGCTTTTAGGATCCGAAGCACCAGCCGGTTGTCGAGTCTCATGACATCCTGTTCTTGGAGTCTATCTTTCTCTGCAACCTGAGTCGTCCGTTGCCCCCTGCCTTTCTACTGCTGCTCTCTCATTTGCGGGGGGAGGACGGTCCTCTAGTCCCTCCTGTTCCTATATTCCCTGTTGCTGACCTCTCTCCGGAGCATTCACCCTTGTTGTGTCCCAAGGCATCAGACACATTGCCCACATGATCCTTTTTGCCGCTCCAGGCCTTATCACCCAGCACCCCAGCTTCCCTTGCCATGTCCTCCCCTCCTCCTCCATCGGAGTTCGTGTCTCCTGCGCACTCTGCGATGCCTTCTACTCTGCTCACCTCAACTGTGTCCATCCTCTGACCCCTGCCATGCCTACGTCTGGTGTTCCCCCCAATCCTGCACCCGTCTCACCCTTTGACTGTGGCAGACGCCTCCGTGCTCTCCCTATCCGCTTCTCCAACATCTCAGCGCCCCACTCCCAATCGTTGCACTCTCACCTTGAGCAATCGCCATCGTTGCCGGACGGCATGGATGCCTTGGACCTGGCCACAGGGGTTGTCCACCCCAGCTCTGCCCTTGGGCATACGCTACTCGTGACAGAGCATGAGAGAGCACTTGAAGCAACCATTCTTGGCAGATTCGTGTTGGAGTGATGCTCCTAACCATGGCAGGAGTGACTCCAAAAAGAAACACCAAAAAGACAAGCCAAGGTGGCTTAGTGGTTAATGGTGTCCACCTCTAGAGGCAGGGGCCCGGGTTCAGGTCCCATAAGATCAAATTCTTCCCTGCCTCAAGGGGGGTGGAAAATAGATGCTAGGAGGCTAGCTCAAACTCTAGAATTCCTCCTTAAGTTTCTAGAAGGCCAGGTGAGGGACCAGGAAGGTGGCACACCTTCTAGAAGGGGTGACTTGTCCTACAAGGCATCTAGAAGTTTCTTGGTCTTCTGGACACCTTCCCTCCTACTACAAGCAAGCTGAGGAATCTAGGAAGGGGCAGAAGCTTCTAGAAGAAGGAAGGGATGCCTTCCTAGGTGGGAAAAGGACAGCCTACCAAGCGCCACTCTAGAAGCCATAGAATCTGCTAGGAAGCTCCAAATCTGGCAAGCTTTGGTGTTTTGGAAAGCTTAGATCAGTGGCTATACAATGCCACTGCTTGTAAGCCTTGATCAAGATTTCATTCCCAGTCAATTGAGGCCAAAACTATTGCCTCACTCTCTGACCAGTTTTCTACCATCCTTGAACCAGTTGCCTCCACAGTTTCAGTCTCTCCAAAAACAGTTGGTGGTGTGAACCAGCCATTGCTAGGGACCCTCCAGGGTGCACACTGACCCTGAGGCCAACAAAGGGTTATAGGCCCACGCCTCTAAGGGGTTCAAAGCCAGCTTGATTTCACGCTTCCAACAGCAAGACATCGCGACCAGCGAGCAAGAGAGCAGTTGCACTGTCCTTAAGTTTGATGGGACACGCTTTGCCTTGTGGAGGTGGCAGTTTGAGGTCTTCCTCGACGACAAGGGACTGCTTGAGCTTGTAAAGGGTGCTGAGACTACTCCGCCGGAGACCGCAACGGCTGAGGTGAAGGAGGCATACAAGAAGCGCAACAAAAAGGCGTTGGCGCTCCTTGTGTCTGTGTTATGTCCGCCACAACTTTGGCACATCCAAGGATTCACCTTGGCCGCAGAATCATGGTCAAAACTATGCTCCATTTACCAGTCAAGCAGCCTTGCCAATCAGCTCTTCATCCTCAAACAGCTCGTCACCCTCTAAGCCAACAAAGGTGACAACATCATGGAGATCATGCAGCAGATTGAGTCACTCGCAGCGGAGTGCGTGGCCACTGGTTGGGAGGTCGACTCTCAGTTGCAAGCTATGATCCTCCTTCTGGCCTTGCCGGACAGTTGGAGTCCCATGATCACAGTCCTTGGTGGCTGGCCTTCCGACGAGCTGAAGTACCCAAAGGTTGCTGGGTACGTGCGCAATGAGTGGATGCGACGTGGCGGTCGAGAGAGTGCGGCGGCATCAAGTTCAACTTACACGGTTCATCCTCTAAGTGGAGGCTGAGGCGACAAGTGGAAGGGTGCTAAACAGGGCACCAAGAAGGGTGACAAGAAGGAGGAGTGCTTTAACTGCGGCAAGGAGGGCCACTACGCGCGCAACTGTCCCAAGAAGAAAACAGATCGGTCGCAACAGGGCGGGAAGAAAAATGAGCACACCCCTATGGCGTACAACTCCACCAACTTGAAGGATCCGGGAGTTGCCGTCATTGACTCCGGATCAGGCCGCCACACGCAATGCAACAGGGCGGCATTTGTCACCTACGGCGCCTTGGAGATACGCATGACGGTGGCCAATGGTAAAACAGAGGTGGCCGCCGGTGATAGTAACGTCTGTATTGAGTCAATTGTGGATGGCAAACCTGTCACGAGTACAGTCTACGATGTGCTGCATATGCCCAACTTTGGGGCAAACCTACTCTCCATCAGCCGCCTTACCGACAAGGGACTTGAGGTGCTCTCCACAAAGAAGGAGGCCGTCATCCGCAAGGAGGGCAAAGGAGAGTTAATTGCAAGTGCCAAGAGGGAGGACGACTTGTACCTGCTACGCGCGAAGATCCTTAGCAGCCGGGTGGGGTCCAACGCCGCCAATCTTGCAACGAAGGATGGAGGAGACCTTAACCTATGGCACCGCCGACTCTGCCACATTTCTCCATCTACAATGAAGGAGATGGCTAAGAGGGAAGTGGTGCGGGGTCTCCAAATCAGCGGCCTTGATGGAACCAAGGAGACCGTGTGTGAGCCATGCATCATTGGCAAATCAACGCAGCAGCCGTTTTTGGCCAAGGGGACGCGTGCATCGACAAAACTGACCGTGGTACACATAGATCTGTGTGGACCTCTTGAGAGCTCCTTCGGTGGAGCTCGCTACTTCCTCACCTTCATTGATGACCACAACCGGAAACTCTACCTCTACCCAATGAAGCAGAAGAGTGAGGTCCTTGTGTGCATGTAGGAGTTTGTGGCAGCTGTGGAGCGGCAAACAGAGTTGAAGGTGAAGGCGTTCCGGAGTGACAACAGTGGTGAATATGCGGGGTGCCTTGGATGGATGAAGAGCAAGGGGATTGAGTCACAGAAAACAACTCCACACTCCCCACAACAGAATGGCGTCATAAAGAGAGCGAATCGCACAATCCTTAACATGGTGCGATCCATGTTGAGAGACGCCGGCCTTACACAATGGTATTGGGCGGAGGCGGCAAGGACAGCATCGTACATCATGAATCTCATGCCAACCAAGCCGCTGAAGGACAAGGAGAGCAAGGCGTAGAAGACGCCACAAGAGGTGTGGAGCAGGAGGAAGCGGGTGGTGGGTCACCTCCGCACGTTTGGTTGTGTTGCAAATGCAATGGTGTAGGCACGTGAGGGACAGAGCAAGCTAGACCCGCGTACCCGCCGGTGTTTTTTCCTTGGATGTGAGAGCGGAAGTAAGGCGTACCAGCTCTTTGACCCAAGGAGGCAGCAGATTGTGCGGAGTCGCGACGTCACGTTTGACGAGAAAAGCCGTTGGACAGACAAGGAGGCAGGTCTCTCCAAGAGGGGGGAGTGGTTGCCACTCCTTGAGAGGGAGACGCCGGAGGACATGAATGAGGGTGACGTCCTTGCATCACCACCAACCGGAGAGCATCGCCTGAGGGATGGGCGAGCGGCAGACTTTATTCCGGCCAGTTCAGATGAGGAATCCAAAGTACCGGAGATGGACGTGGAGGCGGGGAGTCGACTGATGTCTCCAAGGTCTCCAAGAGAGGGGGAGCAGGCGCTTGGAGAGGATGGCACCGAAAGAGGACAGCAACAACAACAACCGCCTCAAGAGCCCCGCACGAGTACTCGTGTGTGAAGAAGGACAAAAAGATTCGATGACGACAAGGGCATCTGGACTGGGTTCGCACAAGTCTTCTTCACGCAAGAGGAGCATGAAGGAGGCACTGCACCAAAAGAATGGGGCTGAGTGGGAGGGAGCAATAAAGTGTAAGCTTGCCTCCCATGAGGCAAAAGGCTCCTCAGTTGCAGGTTGAGCATGGACGACTGCCATGGGTGATGCGCAAGGGGGAGATTGTTGGAGTGATGCTCCTCACCATGGCAGGAGTGACTCCAAAAAGGAACACCAAAAAGTCAAGCCAAGGTGGCTTAGTGGTTAATGGTGTCCACCTCTAGAGGTAGGGGCCCGGGTTCAAGTCCCATGAGATCAATTTCTGCCCTGCCTCAAGAGAGGTGGAAAATAGATGCTAGGAGGCTAGCTCAAACTCTAGAATTCCTCCTTAAGTTTCTAGAAGGCCAGGTGAGGGTCCAGGAAGGTGGCACACCTTCTAGAAGGGGTGACTTGTCCTACAAGGCATCTAGAAGTTTCTTGGTCTTCTGGACACCTTCCCTCCTACTACAAGTAAGCTGAGGAATCTAGGAAGGGGCAGAAGCTTCTAGAAGAAGGAAGGGATGCCTTCCTAGGTGGGAAACGGACAGCCTACCAAGGGCCACTCTAGAAGCCATAGAATCTGCTAGGAAACTCCAAATCTGGCAAGCTTTGGTGTTTTGGAAAGCTTAGATCAGTGGCTATAGAATTCCACTTCTTGTGAGCCTTGATCAAGAGTTCATTTGCAGTACACAAATGAACTCAAATGTACATTTAGGCCAAAACTATTGCCTCACTCTCTGACCAGTTTTCTACCATCCTTGGAACCAGTTGCCTCCACAGTTTCAGTCTCTCCAAAAACAGCTGGTGATGCGAACCAGCCATTGCTAGGGACCCTCCAGGGTGCACACTCACCCTCATGTCAACAATTCGCAGTGTCTTGCAACAGCTGTTGCGTCGCCCCCATTGCCTAATCCCACCATAGTCTGACAGGCACGTGCAGCACCCGACTCAAAGCAATGGGAAGCTGCCATGCGGGATGAGCTTACAGCTTTAAAGGATCATTTTTTTTACAAGCAGGTCGATGTGCAACCGAGCCGCAAGGCCATTGACGCTCGATGGGTATTCCGGCGGAAGTACAAGCCCAACGAAGAGCTCAAAAAATACAAGGCCTGTCTTACTACGAAGGGGTTTTCCCAAGTCCCCAGTGTTGACTTCAACGAGACGTTTGCTCCCGTCGGACGCAACACCACTACTCGAGCTCTCTTCAATCTCGTTGCACACAATGATTGGGAACTCGAGCAGATGGACGTCAACAATGCCTTCCTACATGGACGATTGGATGAAGAGATCTACATCGTGCAGTTCCCAGGTTTTACAAATGGCACTAATAGATTCTGGAGACTGCACAAGTTCCTCTACGGCATAAGCAGTCTCTGAGGTGTTGGAATCAGGAGATCACCTCAACCCTGGAAAAAGGAGGGTACCACCAGTTTTGGGGGGAACACCGGAGAAAGGAGGGTACCAACGGTCTGGAGACTACACAAGTTCACTCTTACTCCAGTGTCGGCACCATTTGCTACCATCCTCATCTATGTTGATGACTTGCTAATCGCGTCTCCGAGCGGAGAGGCAGTAGCGTCTGTTGAGTCCCTGCTGCAGTCCACATACAAAATGAAAGACTTGGTTCCGGCTCCTGTCCTCCTATACATGGAGCTTTAGCATAACCACGCTCGTCGCGTTCTTCATGTTCACCAGGCTCCATACATCAGGAGCATGGGGGAGCGCTTCGCCTCCCTCCTCGTGTATGCACCCACTGCTTCAACACCAATGACACCCGCCGGACAACGATTACAGACGAAACTGGACGTATCAAAGTTGGGGGAGCCAGTGGATGTAACTGATTACTTGCGAGTGATAGGGTCTTTGATGTACCTCCATATCACCACGCGAGCAGACGTTTCCTTCGCTATAGACTTCCTTGCCCAATCTTCACAATACCCCACATAACGATACATGGAGACAACATTACATGTCGTCAGGTATGCGCTCTCTATGGCTCGTATTGGTCTCTGTTACCGAGCACAACCGTCAGTGCTTGTCGATGGATACACTGACAGTGATTGGGCACATGATGTGGATGCTCGCAGTCCCACAAGCTATATCTTCCTTGTCGGAAGGACTGTGATCTTGTGGAAAAGTGGCAAGCAAGACTGTGTTGCGCGCAGCTCTGTTGCTCTTGGCGCATGCACGTGTGAGAGTGCCTGGCTTTGTCGCTTGCTACAACAGTTGTGTGTCCCAGTCCGTTGCATCACTCTTGTCACAATCAAAGCACACAAGCAACCATTGAGCAATGTTGTGCTTGTGTGGCTGCAGGCAATGTCCAGATCATGTGGGTTGACACCAGACAGCAACAAACCGACTTCCTCACCAGGGCACCTACCAGTAACGTCTTCAAGGCAATAGTTCACGCTGTTGGGTTGTTATGTGTTTGTGATGCTCTAGGCTGAGTTGGTGTGCCATGTGTATGTGTGCGGTGGTGTGTCACCAGTCGTGACATCGTTGTTGTGACAGTGACTGTTTGTGTGCAGTTTGGCTATGGGTCATGGGGGAGTGTTGGCTTATGTGCCAGTACCATGTGGTGACCTCTGGCCTTGCTACACACTCACCTCAGCCATGTGGGTGACTCATCAAAGGAGAAAAAATGCTTCGTGCTGAGCTGTCATGGCGTCGTATGTTCCAGTCGGGCCAACTCCTTCGGCCAAGAGGCCAGCACGCTTCACCGTGTTTGCATGTTCTCAATTCTCAGTCATGCATGTTACTTCTTGATTGCATGCTTTGCAAAGAGAGAGCTGGGTCCTCGATCAAGACTAGTTTCTGCATATTATTGTGGGAGATACTCAGGGATGATATATGTTGTTGAGTGTGTTGTACACGGCTTACAGTGACCCCTCGGCTCATGTCCATTCACGTGCAGATCCCTGAGACTTGCGACGGTGGCAGAAGACCGGCGGCCGGCGGTGACGGACGCCCAGAAGACTCTCATATCTTTTAGATTCATGCTGTGGGACAGCACATAGGCATACAGCCTATCAGGACGTAGATCTTGTTGATGCAGCCATTCTGGTTTAAACGGCTCGTCGTTCTGACGTGTGTGCAAGGAGTTATGGCCAAAACTGTGTTTTTGCCACTGTTTTGTCCTACTAGAAAATAGCGCCGTTGTGCGCCGCATGTGTGTGCATCCACTAGGTCCATGACACTATTTTGGTTGTCCAGGCCGTAGTTGTCGTTTCTCTTTGCATAACTCAACATTTGCAGCTTCTGACACTTGTGTTTGTGTCCCTAGCCAACCCCTTGCTGTTCTAGCTCACCTCCACCTGTGTGTGCTAGTGAGCTAGCTGGCCCGCTTGTACTGCCACGCCAGTGACAGCAGTGCAAGGAAGCTGTCTTTCTTGGTATCAGAGCAGCGTGCTAGTGCTCGCACAGCTGCATAGCAGAGGCGCAACAACTGCGGTACCAGTGAGCGTCCGCAACCGCTACTGTGAGTAGCAGCACCAGCAGCAGAGCTCAATGTCATGGCGAGAGGTCCTGGGAGGACCCACCACATTTTTACCGTTTTCTTAAAACATCCACAACAGCTCCGCAGCCGTTCCGTGACAGGAGAAATTGATCCGCGGAAAAATCCAGGCGTTCCGTGGTGACGCGAACTTCGCAACAGACGCGGGAACTCCGCGGCCGCATCGGAACGCGTCAACAGTGCCGCGACTCTGCCACGGTCACTCGCACCGTTCGGAAGTGACGACCCGCGGTGACGACGCCGTGGCAGATCCACGGCGTTCCGAGGATCCGCGGCACTCCGCAGCAGAAGCTCAGTGGTGGCTCCGGAACGCGCCGGTGTTCCGCCGGTGGTTCACCTGGTGCTCCGTGGCCGCAAGTCCGTGACAGTTCCGCGGCCGTCCTGCGGTCGCCAAACGTGACATCTCTGCGGCGGTTGCGGAACACACCAACGAACGCCCCGGCAGGTTGCAGCACCCTGCCGCGTTCGGCGTCCACGACTGCTGTTCCGCATCCGCA
This sequence comes from Penium margaritaceum, assembly GCA_023375785.1. Classification (NCBI taxonomy): domain Eukaryota; kingdom Viridiplantae; phylum Streptophyta; class Zygnematophyceae; order Desmidiales; family Peniaceae; genus Penium; species Penium margaritaceum. The sequence goes on along the minus strand of SZWC01001739.1, from coordinate 94,663 downwards.
TCCGTGGCTGCCGTTCTGCGTGACCGCGGCTGCTGTTCAGCGGCTAAAACCGCAGAATTCCGTCGCAATTGAAATCTGCGGTGACAGATCCAGTTTGGCAGCTCCACGGTCACAGCTCCGCGGTGACATCTCCGTGGAGATTCCGCGGTGACCACTCCACGGTGGCATTCCACAGTGGCACCTCTGCGGTTGACATTCCCGCTACAGAAGACAGCGGGCGTTCCAAACAACCAGCCGTCATGCTAAAACAAAACCCCACCAGCGCCTCCACTGACACTGCCGCCGAGGGCAGCGCCGTCAGTGGCCAACGCCAGCCGCCGCCGTTGTCACCACAGCGATAACAGCAGCAGCAGAAGCAGTAGCAATAGCAGCAGCAGCAGCAGCAGTAGCAGTAGCAGCAGCAATAGTAGTAGCGGCAGCAGCAGCAGTCGCAACAGCAGCAACAGCAGCGGCCACCGAGTTTGACAACCTTGGCGCGTCAGGTGCGCGCGCTGGCTGACCTATAGGCAGAGAGTCGCAATACTTTGATGAAGCAGGTCACTGAGCTGCAGGACCTGATCAGGGGCCTACTACCTCAGCATCAGCAGGCCAAGCAACAGCAGCAGCACCCATCAGCAAACCCGAGCAAGGACCACCTCACTCCCGGTGGCAATGCACATGAGGTTGCGGAGAACCTCTCCGACTCTGGCGAGGAGGGTGAGGAGGAGCTGCTGCGAGCATGCCTCATCCGCCTGGAGGCACGCCGCAGAGCGCGTGAGGCCAATGCCGCCCTCCAGGACATGAGCTCCAGCGCCAACGCCGGCCTGAGCTCGTCTCGCTGCCCTCTGAGTTTTGAGGAACTGGCTCTACGGGCCCGCCTCGGCAAGGGGGTTGCCTCCTCTATGCCCGGTCCCACGGTGGCTTCAGCCGTCGCTCTGTCAATGGCCAAGCCACCCAAGTGGTTTGAGCCAGACCGGCCTGTCTTCCGAACTGGGAACGTCTTCAAGTCTTGGGAGCCGCACTTTCGCATGTTGGCCATGAGCAAGGGAGTCCTCACCTACAACCTCACCCCATACCAGGCATCAAACCCCGCTTTCATGCAGATGGCGGTCCGCGCTGCCTCCGGTCTGATGAAGGCCGCCCCAGACTTCACCAAAGACTTCAGTTGGTTCCTTGGAGATCTACTGACCGGCTCAAGAGCCAACCCTCGCGAGGCACTCGCTGTCACTCTTTTTTAGGGCACCATCATGGCCCTGACGTCCCAGCGCCTTGCCGACTTCAACTCCCTCTACTAGACTGCTCAGGAGTCTGCACCTGACTACTAGCGCCGGGCGATCCAGCTGTACAACAAGCTAGAGACGATGCCCCTGCGCAGTACTCCGCACTCCAGATCATCCTCTACGGCATTCAACCCGACTACACGTGCATCTTCAGCAACTTTGACCAAACTATGCTTCACGACATGGCGAGCGACGGGACCCTACTGCGCTGGACCACCATCCATTTCCTGAGGTCGCTGGCATGGACGCCGCAAACAGAGCTCATCATAGCACCGCTTCAGCTGTAGTTTCCGCCGCATCCCCCTTCCCGCCGTCTACAGCTACAACACCTCCAGCTTAGGGGAAGAAGGGTTGCAAATCGTCAGGTGGTGGTTCCAGCGGTAGGACGAGCACCAGTAGTGTCAGGTGCAGCAGCCGTAACGGCGGCGGTGGCAGCAGCAGCAACAGTGGCAGCAGCAGCTCCAACAGCATAACAAGCCGTCGGCTCGTGTGCTTCAACTGCAGAGGTGACCATCGCTATCTGGACTGCACTCGTCTGACAGGCCGCCCGTTGGACTTGGCCAAGGTCACCCGTGGCCTACAGCACGCGCACGAGGAGCGTATACGCCAGACGTCCGGTGCGACCGCCGGCTTGGCCGCCGGCTTGGCCGCCACCACCGCAGCCGTCCCAGAGGAGTCCGCCACCACAGCAGGCTCCTCCATGGATCCCCGCGACCAGGCGCTCGCCGAACACGACAGAACGATCGCCGAGCTGCACCAGCTTCTCGCCCTGCGCTCATCTCAGGGAGGTGCGAGTGAGTTGACTCAAGAGAGGGGTCCTACTGCCTGTGGATTGTCTGTGTCGTTGCGTGATGATGCCTGTGGTGTTCCCCATGCCCAGCCGTGTGCGCGTGACGGACCTGACGATGTGTCTTGGTTGCATGCGGCTCATGTGCGCTCCGAAGGTTGCCTTGTTTTATCCCTCGCTGAGTGTCCTGCTGCCACGCCTTGTTCCATCGTCGAGTGCCACGTTGCCCCTTGTACGCGTGTCACCGATGCCACCTGGGTTGTTGACTCTGGCGCCACCCACCACATGACATGTCGCCGTGACACCTTCGTCGTCTTGTATCCTCTTGGCACTGTTCGCTCTGTTCGCATTGCCGCTGGCCATGAGGTCCCTGTGCAGGGTGTTGGGGTTGTGAAGTTCACCAGGCCCACTGGTCCCGTATACATCTCCGACGTCCTCTTTGTCCTTGATCTGAAACTCAGTTTGATGTCTGTCCGTGCTTGTACCAAGATGGGCCTGGGTGTCACGCACACGGCTGCCGATGCTCGCATCTTTGTGTATGACACCGAGGAGACCGTCCTCAGTGGGACGCTCGTCGATGATCTGTATCACATCTCTGGGTCTTGTACGAGTGCACCCCCCTTGCCTCCGTCTCCCACTGCTCGGGTTTTCGTCGCTGGTGCTCTATCCCCCCAGCACCACCGTCTCTTACATCAACGCCTCTGTCATGTGCACCTGGGGGCTGTCGACAGGCTGGTCCGCACTCAGCCTGCTCTTGGTCTTGATGCGACATCCTTCGAGGCGCCGCCCATGACTGATTGTCTGGCTTGTGCTGAAGGCAAAATGCACCGGTGCACCTATCCTCTGTCTGTCTCCAGAGCTCGTTGCCCCTTGGAGCTTGTCCACTCCGACATCATGGGTCCGCTCCCTGTAGAGTTTCAGAGGGACCGCGGTCGCTACGTCCTGACATTGACTGATGACTTCACGCGCATGCGCTGGGTCTACAGTCTCCGCCAGAAGAGTGATGTCGCCATTGCAATCCGCATTTGGCTGGTTATGGCCGAGCTCCAGTCTCCCACCGCCTTCAGACCTTTCCCTCGGACCGCGGCGGCGAGTACCTCGGTGACATGGCACGCTCCTTCACTGAGCTTGGTGTCTTCCATAACTTCTCCACTCCCGCCAACCCCCAGCAGAACGGTGTCTCAGAACGCTGGAACCGCACCATGGAGGATGCGGTCCGCTCCATGCGCACCGATGGCACCATGCCTGAGGCCTTTGCCTTCGAGGGCATGGCGTACATGACCTGGGTCTAGAACCGCATTCCCCACGGCCCCCTCCCCGGTCACCGCAGGCCCTACGGGCTGTGGTACGCGCATCGCACGGATCTGCGCCTGGCTCGTGTGTGGGGCTCCCTTGCCTCCTTCTGGTTCACACCAGAGGAGCAGGGGAGCAAGCTCTCTCTGCGGGGCCGCATCTGCACCTTCGTTGGCGTTGCCCCACGGTCAAAGGCCTTGCGGTTCTGGGATCCTGAGCGACGCCGCATCGTGGAGTCCCATGACGCTCTCTTCTTTGAGGATCTTGCCTTCTGGAACCTTGCCCGCATCCACGCTCTGCGTGCTGCCCATGCCCCTGGGTGTGCCGGACCCCGTAGTGTGGGGGAGGCTCCTGGCACGGCTGGCACAGTGCCCCCGTCCAGTCCGGTCACTCCGTCGCCGATACCCCAGGGGCTGTCCCTAAAGGCTGTGCCCACCCCCAACCTCGCCCCATCCGCGACTCTCTCCTCTACCCCCGACTCTCCGCTCTCGCCCGTGTCCGCGTCTGCGTCCGAGTCTCCCTCCGTGTCTGAGGCTCTGCCTGATCCTACGCCTGCTTCTGCAACTGAGTCTCTGCTGGATCCTGCGTCCGCATCCGTGTCTGACTCTGAGCCGTCCCTGCCTCCGGCTGCAAACATGCCTACGTCAGCCGTGGGCCCGTCCCCAGCTGTTGAGACCACACCAGCCTTGAGTGGCGCACAGGCCGTGCAGTCCACACCGGCATGTGAGTTATCAACGCCCACTTCTCCTGCCCCGTCGATAAGCCTGCACACCGAATCCGGTTCGCGAATCTAAACTTTGATTTGGATTCGCGGGTCAAATCCATTGCCTGGATTCGGATTCGCGGATCCGAATCCGAGATTCGCGAAGCCTAGTGGATTTCTGAATCCTAAGGAATCCAAGTGTTAGTACATCCAAGTACATCAGCTACATACTAGGTAAGCATATGTGACTTCTAAGCTCTCATTGGAGGCAATGTAATGTTTGGTCTCACATTAACATGTCCATTGGCAAGTATCTTCACATTCACATCACAGAAGCCAAAGGAGGAACATGTTATCCATGAACTTCATGTCATTGTCCAAAAGCATGACCGCATGCCTGCCATAGACAACTACCACACCAGACAGTAGCATCATCAGTACCATGGCTGCTTTCAAACACCCTCGCATGACGGCATGCCTGCCTTCCTAACAATCCTACTCATCATTGCTGTCAAGAACATGATCCCCACCATCACCCTCTGCATCACCACCAGCATTGTCGATGTCATCCATGACGCCGTCATCATCCAGGCTTTCATCGCCCTCATCTTCCTTCTCTTGCTGTGCAACATGTGCCGCTCGGCGGAGGAGATTGACACGCCTCTCCTCTTCCTCCAACTCCGGGGAATCATCGCCGTTGGGTGTGACTGGAAAGCTGATGAGGAGATGATCGTTCACCCAAGACTTCAACAACATGAGGTTTTCGATGGTGAGGTCAACAAGCAACTGGCGGAAATCAGTGATCACGTGGTGCCCGAGTGAGAAAAGGTGCTCGGACGGAGTGCTGGTGGCCAGAACGGCAAACAGGTCCAACGCCGCGAGGTGGAATGACGGATACATCTGCTCGTGCTTCCTCATATACTTCATGATGTTGCACGACCTGCCCTTCTTCACGTCCTTAGCCCAACACTCCACTTCCATGTCCAATGAAAAAGGTTGGAGTGGGATTTGAGGCTCCTCGGGTTCAGCGAACATGTCAGCACCGGCATCCTCAAGGGTGGCGGCCAGGACACTGTGGTCCTGTCGAAGACGCTCACTTCGGCGGGGCTGGACCTGTCCACCTGCAGCGACGGCACTGCCTTCTGAGGCCTGGTTGTTGTTTCCTGCACACAATGAACAACCCCGCATTAGACTCATTCTGTAGCACTAGTCATATGGCAAAGTGTAGCATGAGATAGAAAATGTTGTATACCCGTTGCTGAGGAGGATGTTGCTGCAACGTCACTGCGAGCCTGAGAAGAAGAGCCACCAGTAGTCACGGCTGGAGCTGCTGTTGCAGTGGCAGCAGCAGCCTCCACAGCTGCTGCTGCCACAGCTTCCTCTTCGCGGCGTTGCATCACCTTGGCGTAGTACGGACGGAGCAGGTCAACGACCTTCAACTGCAGCTGCGCGGCATTGCTGATGCCGACCTTTGGGTGCACGCGCTTGTAGAAGCGGAATCTTGGGTCAATGGCCGTGGCCAGCACCTGGCGTTCGCTGCACAGTTTCACGTACTTCTCCAGTTTGGTCGTTGTGGCGACAATGCCCTCCTTCAGCTCCAGAAGCAACTGCTCCTTGCAGTCCAGTCTCCCAGCATTCCCACGCCGCTTGCTCTTTCTTTCGGCCGCCAGCGCCTTCACGTGCCAAACCTGCATCTTCTCAAACAGTGATGCATAGAACGGGATCACTAGCGACAGCGTCGGGTAGGAAGAGCCAGATATGTCGTCTGTGAAGCTCTTGAAAGGCTTCAAGATGACTGTGACCTGGCCGATGAGCTCCCAGTCGTCGAAAGTCGGCCGCAAGCTCGCTCCATCGCGCCCAAACTCGGTGAGCCAACTCTCCAAGACGTCCTTGATCGCGATCACGTGCTTGCACATGTTGAGTGCACTGTTCCAGCGTGTTTCGGTGTCCAGGTGGAGGGACAAGTACCTCAGTCCCGCCTCCTTCACCGCCTCCAGCAGCAACTCTTCTCTTGTTGGGGTCCTCGTGACGAACACCGCGATGCTTCGAACCTGCTGCAGTATGGATGCAATGCGTGGCTGCTTCAGCAAGTCACCAACCGCAAGGTTGATGACATGACCAAGACATCGGATGTGCCCGGCCTTGGAAAAGGATTCGTTGTTGGGGACGATGAACGTGTCGATCATGGAGTCGTTAGTGGACTCGTTGTCCACAGTGAGGCAGTACACGCGTTCCCACAAGCCCCACTGTTGCAGCGCACCCTTGAGCAAGTTGTAGAGGTACTCGGCCGTAGCACCTCGGGCAATGGCGGGGAAGGCGAGCGCGATGGTGCGGACTTTGTAGTTAACGCCGATCCAGTGCCCGGTGACACTGAGGTACTTGGTGTTGTTGATCGCCTTCCACCCGTCAGTCATGAAACTGATGGCACTGGTCACGCCTAAGGGTGCACACAGGTTCCGCGGATCCGCGGATCTGATCCGCAGAGACACGGATACGGGTCGACCGGCGGTTCCGGATCCAGCCAGCTGATCCAAACCGGGATCCGAGGATATCCAGCCCCCCCGGCGGAGGGGGGGGGGGGGGGGGGGGGG
>SZWC01001739.1:55340-83225 GCA_023375785.1 Penium margaritaceum | reverse complement strand
AACGCGGTGCGATTTAGCGCACCGAATACCGCACCCTCGACACGAATCCGATAATCCAGGGCATGGGCTGAATGTATCCAAGGTTATGGTCCGTGTCGCCATGTTTCCACGAATCAATTGCAGACCTCGTGGCGCTGGGATATCTTTTAGTGTGTGCTAGAGAGGTAAAATGTATACGTGGATGGTTGAGGTTTTCTATGCTGCTGGTTGAAACCATTCCTTACGTGTTTGGAGGCAGCCAATTGGCTACAATCCCGCCTCGCCTTCAGGACGCACTGCATCGTCACATTCATCGCAAGGCTCCGCCGTGCAGCGAACGAGCGGTGCTTGGATGCGCACGAGAATTCGTGCATCCGAAACCTGACCGCAACGGACTTGAACCCACAGCTAAGCACTTTTTTCTCCCCCCCCCCCCCCCCCCCCGATTCGCCAGAGGATTCGAGAATCCCTAAACAACACCCGGACCTGGATCCGGATTCCTGAATCCGGGTCCGGATTTGGGATTCGTGAATCGGATCCATGAATCCGTGGATTCGTGTGCAGGCTTACCCCTCGGACTCGTACACACGGGCACCCGGTGGACGTATCCGCCCACACCCCATGCACAGCGTCCTCGCCGGTGATCCGGGCACGAAGGCCCTCGGCCTAAGTACTCGCGGCCTTGCTGATGTTCACCCTGGCTGTGCAATTGGTATAGCACTACTTGCTCATGAGCGCGGTCTTGCTCTTGACACCGCTGATTCCATGGTGACGGTCAACGCTCCCTCTGCGGCGTACGCCCTGGCTACACGAAATGCACCAGTGTTGTGTCCCGACCCCACCAGTCTACCTGAGGTCTTGTCAGCCCTCGACGCTGAGCAATGGCGCACTGCTTGCCAGGCTGAACTCGATGCCATCCGAGAGTACAACATCTTTGAGCTGGTGGACTTGCCGAAGAACCGAAAGGCCATCAAGGCCAAGTGGGTTCTCCGCAAGAAGCTAAGACCAGACGGCATTGTGGAGCGCTACAAAGCACGCCTGAAAGCAAAGGGCTTCTCTCAGGTCCCGGGCGTTGATTACACCGAGACCTTTGCCCCTGTGGGCCAGATGACGACCAGGCTCAGGCTGCTGAGCCAAGTGGCACAGCACGACTGGGAACTCCATCAGATGGATGTCAACAACGCATTCCTGAACGGGGACCTTGAGGACGAGATCTACATGGTCCAGCCGCCCGGGGCTTTGAGGATGGTATCGGTTGCATGTACCGACCGCGGAAGGCCTTGTACAGCTTGAAACAGTCACCTCGTTGCTAGAATCAGGAGATCACCAGCATGCTGAGACGAGCTGGGTACGTTCAGAGTGATGCTGATCCATCCCTGTTCCTCTCACAGTCCCCAGCACCACTCGCTGCCATCCTCATCTATGTGGATGATCTTCTGATCGCCTCGCCTGACCTGGGAGTAGTGAACGCTTCCAAGGCCGCTCTCACCTCGGCCTACAATATGAAAAATCTTGGTGAGGCCTCTGCCTTTTTGGGGATGGAGATCGTGCGCGATCCTGTCCGCCGCACACTCTGTGTCCATCCGGGACGCTACGCAGAGATTGTGGGGGAGCACTTTGCCGACCTCCTCACTGCCGTCCGCACGGCCTCCACGCCCATGACCCCTGAGGGGCAGGTTGCCGTGAAGGTGGATGACCCAGCTAACCTGGGGGAGCCAGTTCATGTGATCCTGTACCTGCGAGTCATCGGCTCACTCATGTACTTGGCCACCACGACACAACCCGACATTGCCTTCACTGTCAACCTGCTCGCCAGTTCTCGTAGGCTCCACGCCAGCGAACATTGGAAGCCGCAGTCCAGTGTGTGAGCTACATCCTTCTCACCGCACGCTTTGACCAGCGCTTTTGCGAGCAGGTGTCAGTTGTGCTCGGTGGGTACACAGACAGTGACGGGGAGTGGAGTCCACATGACGAGAGCCGCACCGGCTACATCTTTCTCGTTGGAGGCACTACAGTGTCATGGCGGAGTGGGAAGCAGGGCTATATTGCACGTAGCATGGCTGAGGCAGAGTATGTTGCTCTAGGCGCCGGTGCAGCGGAGTGTGTCTGGCTCGAACGTCTATTGCATAAACTGCGTCAATCCATTCACCCCATGGTTCTCCAGTGTGACAACATGAGCGCGGAGGCCATCGCCAAGAACTCAGGTGTGTTCCATGCACGCACAAAGCACATCGATGTCGAGCACCACTTCGTGCGTGATCTGGTTTATCGTGGTGACATCCGAGTCATCCACGTGGGCACTGACAGGTAGTGCACGGATTTTTTGACCAAGGCTCTTGGTTGTTCGAAGTTTCATGCGGCCACTCGTTCCGTGGGACTCTGCCCCATCCCTGTTGCAGGTTGATTTCTCATGTGTCACCTTGCCTATGCTGTGCTTGCTGCCTGCGACTGCTGTGCGTTTCCTGTTCTGTCCAGCGTTAGTGTCTGCATGTGCATGGACGTGTTTCGCCCTTTGGTCATGGGGGAGTGTTTTGTGTGTCGTACAAGGCTTACGGTGACCCCTCGGCTCATGTCCATTCACGTGCAGATCCCTGAGACTGGCGACGGTGGCAGAAGACCGGCGGCCTGCGGCGACGGACGCCCAGAAGACTCTCATATTTTTTGAATTCATGCTGTGGGACAGCACATAGGCGTACAGCCTATCAGGACGTAGATCTTGTTGATACGGTCATTCTGGTTCAAATGACTTGTCGTTCTGACGTGTCTGCAAGGAGTTATGGCCAAAACTATGTTTTTGCCACTGTTTTTTCCTACTAGAAAATAGCGCCGTTGTGCGCCGCATGTGTATACATCCACTAGGTGCATGACACTATTTAGGTTGTCCAGGCCTCAGTTTTCCTTTCTCTCTGCACAATTCAACATTTGCAGTTTCTGACACTTGTGTTTGTGTCCCTAACCAACCCCTTGCTGATCTCACCTCCACCTGTATGTGCTAGTGAGTTAGGTGGCCGGCTTGTACTGCCACGCCAGTGACAGCAGTGCTAGGAAGCTGTCTTTTTAGATATTCCCATCAGCATGTGGTGGTTTGAACCATTGATCCTGAGGGGAGCAAGCGAGAGCAAGCTCGCTGCATGCTCGCTTGCTCCCGCTCACAACACTACGATGGGTTGTGACTCCATTACCGTTGCTTGTTTCTTACTACTCTTGCTTTCAACCACTCGTGTACTCTTCACACCATGGCTATATCCGATTGCTTATTTCCTACTTGCTCCCTTGCTTCAACGTCATGCACAATTGCCTACATTTCAACAATTTCAAAGACTAGAGCTTCCCCGCATTTCAATGATTTCTAGTTGCACACTGAGCACATTGTTGACATCTCCTGAGAAGTACTGGGTATGTAGGTTCACTGCCAATCTCACCCTCCAAAATCAGTATACCATAGTCAATTTGATGAGAAGATGTAAGGAAGCTTCCTAGCAACACTCCCGTTGACCAGGCGTCAGTGCCTGATCAGACGGTGACGACAGTCACAAGTCGTGCACGCAACGGCAAGAGTTTGGCTAGGAGACACAAGTCAAACTGTCTGCATGCTTCAATAGCATTTGCAGAGAGAAATGACAAATGACAGGTCCATGGCATAAATACCTGCCACGGCGCACAGCGGGTGTCGCACGCGACGGTCCAAGAGCTGTCCAAGAGTGCCCAAAACCATTGTTTTGGCCATAACTCTGCGCACACATGTCAGAATTCTACGCCGTCTGAACCTAGACGTGCAGAATCACAAGACACCAGCTACGACTGGTCACATGCATGCATCATCATCAGACGGTGGACACGCAATGTAAAAACATGCAAATCGGGCTCATGGCCAGTCTGCCGAGAAACTCCTACAAGCTAAAGAAGAGTAGCAGGAAGTCCCGGCAGTGTCCGGGGCTCTGGAACGGTAGTCGGTCAGCACCGAGCTGGTTGTCCGCCGCCAGTCATTACACCGGTGTCATCAGGGCCCGCCTCAGGGATCTGCACGAGTATGGACACGTCCGAGTGGTCACAATAGACTGTACAAGAATGTAACAAATCACAACATTCCCCCATGACCCGATGGTACGCATGTCCATACACGTGCAGCACTGGAACAAGTACAATAGTCTGTGTAAACAGATGGGACACAGACACACATTCCACACTCAACCACTCTCAGGCATGGGGTGAAGCCCAACAAAACAAATGGCCACTAAGAACTTTCCGTGAGCTAGTGCCTTTGTCAAGAAATCAGCACGCTGCATGTCAGTTCCAACCCACATGACGGAGATCACGTGTCGCTCCACCAGATCACGCACAAAGTGATGCTCAACCGTAATGTGCTTCATGCGAGTATGAAAGACACCGAAGTTCTCCGCAATGGCGAGAGCACTCTGGTTGTCGCAACGAAGCACAATGGCAAGTACTGACTGACCAAAGCTCAAGAAACAAGCGTTGCAGCCATACCGACTCAGTAGCCCCTGCGCCCAAAGCAACATACTCGGCCACCGACAAGCTACGTGCAATGCAGCCCTGCTTCTCGCTACGCCAAGATAGAGCGGTATTGCTGAGCAGGAACACGTAGCTAGTACGGCTGCGTCCATCTGGGCTCCACGCCCAGTCGCAATCGATGTAGCCATCAAGGACCATCAAACACTACCGACGAAAGGAGAGTCCGAGGTACGGCATGGAGACCACGTACCGCACCACCTGCACAGCCACGTGAAGGGCTCTGGCACGTGGAGCCTGCAAAAACAGAGCGAGGAGGTTGACAGCGAAAGCGATGTCCGGACGTGTGGTAGTGGCCAGGTACATCAGAGATCCGATGCGACAGAGGTACAAGGTCACGTCCACTGTTTCCCCCAGCTGTGTGAGATCATCCACCTTCAGGGCATCTTGCCCATCAGGTATAAGAGGTGTGGAATCGGTGGGTACTGCACCAAGGAGATCGTTGAACGCCTCCCCACGACTCGTGCGTATCGAACCTGATGCAGCAACTGTGTCCGACACCTGCGATCTCGCACGATCTCCATACCAAGAAACACTGATGCAGGACCGAGGTCCTTCATCATGTAGGCAGTCTGAAGGACAGCCTTGGCCTCCTTCACGGCCTCCAGGGACGGAGACACGATGAGAAGGTCATCTACATAGACCAGGATGGCGGTGAACCGCTCGGGAGTCCGTAGGATGAAGAGAGGGATCTGCCTCACTTTGTACATATCCCGTACGAGTCAAAGTGCCGGTGATCTCCCAGTTCCAACACCGCGGAGACTGCTTGAGGTTGTATAAGGACTTACGCAAACGCAAGTCCTTGTCACCGTCCTCAAAGCCTAGTGCCTGAGCAACGTAAATCTCCTCATCCAGAGAGCCATGGAGGAACGCATTGTTCACATCCATCTGGTGCAGTTCCTAGTCACGCCAAGCCACTACACCGAACAGTGCTCGAGCTGAGGTCATGCGGCCAAAAGGGGCAAAGGTGTCAGTGTAATCAACGCCCTCAATCTGAGAGTACCCCTTGACCACCAAGCGGGCCTTGTAGCGTTCCAATGAGCCATCCGACTTCACTTTCTTGCCAAAGACCCACTTGACCTGAATAGCCTTCCTCCCAGGTGGAAGGTCGACAAGCTCGTAGACTCTATACTCTTGGATAGCGTGAAGCTCATCCTCACAGACAGCGCACCAAGCGTCAGCATCCTATGATGAGAGAGCTTCCCTCAGGGTGCCCGGGTTGGGCTCCATAGTGGGAGAGCTCTACGTGGCAAGGGCACACGCCTCAGTACTAGGCCTGACCACCACAAGATCAGCTGCTGCATCTCAAGCAATATGGAACTCGCGAGTGACGAGATTGTACCCTACGGGGCACGCTGGATGTACCTCTGTGAGCTCAGTGCGGACACTCAGGCCTAGGGCTTTTGTACCGGGGTCACCACTCGCGATGCTGTGAGAGGGGTGCCTGGGTGCAGGGCTCGACGCTCGCTGAGCCCCGGAATCCAATGGTTGAAGATGGCCACCAGGCTCACATGAGTAACCGGAGCTCGAGGGGCGCACCTCAGGCTCAGGGATGGGCACGACCACAGCTGGTGGGGACTGAGGCAAGCCAGGTGATGCCGTGTGAGGAGATGCAAGTGTGGGGGACACGGGGTTGGGTGTGACAGCAGGAGTAGACAAGAATGGACCTGACACAGAGACAGGAGTCCCAGAAGGAGCAGATACGAGAGTAGGCGAGACTAGACCAGACAAAAAAACAGGAGTGCGAGCAGACGCAAGTACTGGCATAGAATGAGGTGCAGGAACAGAAGCAGGGGAACCTGTGGGGTGTGAAACAAGCTGTACGGGCGAGGTCTCTGGACCGACGGCGATGATTTCTGGGTCATCAAGGGCCGGAGATCGAGAGGTGAGGGGGGCTCGAACGGACACATCAGCCTGGTGAGAGGTGCTCGCTGGCGTAGAAGTCTCCCCCATCCGCCGAGAACCCTCACAGGTAGGAACATGTGTGGCGGAGAGTGCCATGATCGAAGTCAGGTCACGGTAGGTGAGAGACTCGAAAAATAGCGTGTCGCGTGACTCAATGACGCAACGACAAGTAGGGTCCCTGAAGCGCCAGGCCTTCAACCGCGGGGAAATGCCTATGAAGGCACACAAATGGTCCCGAGGTGAGACCTTGGACCCCTGCTGGTCCTCAGTGTACCACACGGAGGCCAGGGATCCCCAGATGCGAGCAAGACGAAGGTTAGTACGGTGTCCAAACCAGAGCTCATACGGTGTAATATGATTCGGAAGCAGACCATGCGGGAGGCGGTTCCAGACCCAAGTCATGTAGGCAAAACCCTCAAAGACAAAGGACTCAGGGAGACCACAATCAGACCACATAGCGTGAACCGCATCCTCCATGGTGCGGTTCCAGTGCTCGGAAACACCGTTCTGCTGAGGGGTAGCAGGAGCGGGGACCTGGTGAAAAATCCCGTGCTCAGCAAAACACCCGTCCATCTCTCCAAGGAACTCACCGCCGCTATCCGAGCATAAAGTATGAAGCATGTGACGGGACTGACGCTCAGCCATCACTAGCTAGAGTCAAACCGCAAGGGCGGCATCGCTCTTCTGACGCAGGCTGTAGACCAACCGCATCCGGGTAAAGTCGTCAGTCACAGTCAGAACATACCGGCCCCGATCAGATAGGGACTCGATCGGAAGAGTACCGAGAAGGTTTGAGTGAAGTAGCTCAAGAGGACGAAGCGCTTCGGAACGAGAGTCAGGGTAGGTGCATCGGTACATCTTCCTCTGAGAACAAAAGAGACAGTCGGTCTTAGGTGCCTTCTCAAAAGAAGCCACATCAAGACCAAGAGCTCGTTGTGTCCAAATGAGCTTCGACACAGTATCGGAGCCCACGTGACACAGACGGCGATGAATCAACTGCTGGTGTTCCGGAGACAGAACACCGGTGACAAAGACCCGAACGGAGGAGGAAGGGGAGCAAAGGGAGGAGGTCCGAGAGACGCGATACTGATCATCAACGATTGAGGCACGAAGGACAACACTGCGAGTATCAGTAGCAGTCACAGTCGCTGAGTCTGTGGTATGCTCCACAAAGAGACCCATCAGTGTACAAGCACGCACAAAAAGCAAGCTGAGCTCAAGATCAGACACAAACAACACGTCGGAAAGGTACAAGGGGCCAGATGGACCGTCGAAGCATACAGCCCCAACACCATGGACTGGCAAGGACTGACCAGAGCCTGTACGGACGGAACGGACAGACATAGCAGGACCGAGAACAAAAAAATCACTACGACAGTACGTCATGTGATGAGTGGCACCAGAATCAATGATCCAAGTGCCACCGGAGTCACGACTGGTGGACGTCATTGTACAACGGGCAATGGAACACTCGGCATCAGAGGGTCGCTGAGCCGTCAGTGGGGAGGAATGACGTAGGGCACAAAGATGAGACTCATGAACCCAATCGGTACAGTCAGGCCCATCATCATCACATGCTGACTGTGCTCCCCCACACGCGTCGTCACGACCCACAGGAACGGACGGACAGACAGTCTGTGGACCACCCGACGATGACAACACACTCGCACCTCCATGAAAGCGGAGCGCCAGAAGGTGTCAGAGCTCAGCAGTGCGATCGTGTGGATCTGGATCCCTGCTACTCGCTGGTGAGGAAGCGGGAACAGTTGCAGTCGTAGCCGCCACGCGTCCGGAGGATGGCGAGGATGACATGCTTGACGTGGAACGGAGGGCGTGTGCAACCTGGAGCCCCCGCGTAATCCGTGCCCAGTCGAGCGGCTGCTGGCACCCGGTGTAGCGATCGGCACCTACGCAATTGTAGTAGTGAACAGAACGTCCACTGCTACCACTGATGATGAATACTACTGACCTGATCCACGCTTCCCCTTCTTCTTCCCCTGAGCTGCTGTTGCAACACCCTGTGTCTGAGTGGGTGTGGGCGGGACCAAAGAGGAGGAGGAAGAAGAGGACATGATGGGGGATGAAGAAGGAGACTGCTTGAGGGAAGATGGTGGTGATGCGATGACTGCTACAGCAAGAAAAGTCTCCTGATGGGCCACGGCTGCCTCACAGGCTGAAGTCACCTCGAGGAAGAGTGGATGCGCCCAGGGGAGGAGCTGTAGAGTGGCTGGAAAGGGCTGGAGGACAGTGTCACTATACCGTGTGAAGATGTCAGTGTACTCAAGGCAAACTTCGAGCATCATCGTACGGAGCGCCCACAGCTGTGTGCCTCCTGAGGTCCCAAGACGCATGTAGATGCACATGGCGCATCGCCAGTAATCATCTGCAGGCTCTGCAGCCCCCTGACGAAGAGAGTGGAAGGCACAAATGTGTGTTGCACGAGTGGCGTGCGTCTCTACAACCAATAGGGATAAGGCCAGATCCCAATCTCCGCGTGGATTAGCGCCGGTGCCTGTGCCGGTCTCGCCAAGGAAGGGGTGGAAGTCGACGTCGGTCTTGCGTGGCATGGCATAGAGGAGTCAGCGCATCGCCCTGGCTACTGTCAGCACCTGTGCTGGGTTTGTAGGCTGATACGGGCTGTTGTAGTAGGGCCACACTCCCTCTGAAGTAGCCCAAACCTGAAAGAGGATCTCCCAATAGTCGAAGCCGTCCTCACTGATGTACCGTGGAGGTGGTGTCTCAAAGTCCTTGGGTTGCCGCTTCGTGGGGACAGCAACTGCAAGCCGAGGAGAATGCGGGACGGGGAAGACTCCTGGAAGGTGATAGTCACCGGGATAGTCGGGTGACGATCGTATCAGAGGAAACCGAGGAGATAGGGTGCCCGTCTATAGCTGACGGAGGTGCTCCTGAAGAACTCGAATCTCATGATCTGGGGAGTCGCTTGTGATGCCAGGAATGAATGGATCATCATCCAGGAGGTCAAGAGGTGGTGGGTCAGGTCTAGCTCCTGTCACGAGTGCCTGAGCCGACTGCTGTGTAGAGATCGCGACACCGGCAACTCCCTCAGAAACCTGCCGTGGGACCGTGGACTAGGCACGCAGAAGCTCAGTCAGCGTGCGCATGGCCTTAGTCTGCTCCCGCTATAGGCGACGCATCTCATCCTGGTGGCTCCGCAGGTCCTCAATGGCCTGCGAGCGTGGGCTCAGGATCCCAGAGGAAGGGGAAGAGCGATCACCTATCCCCTCCCCCTTGTTGTCAGTCGAGTTCATGTCGCCTCCCAGTATGGGTCGACAGGTCAGGTTTGTCGGATTACAAAAGCATCAGCGTTTCTCGAGAAGTTGAGACGTTGGAAACGTTTGACTGTCCGGCAAAAAAATTGTCTGAGTATGGTGCTGACGTCAGCAAGTGGTTGCTGAAGTCAGCACGACCTGATGACGTCAGCAAGCAAAAATGCTGATGTCAGCGCGACTCCCCCTCCTGCATTTTTTTTGTGTTTTCTCACGCGCTTCTGCGCGAGCGTGCAGCCGCTCCACGGCGGCTACGCAGAAGCTATGCACCAGCTTCTGCTCAACTGCTGCTCCAGCGCTACTATCAGCTGCAACAGCAGCTGCATGGCTGTGTGCGCAGCAGTGGCAACAGCCGCTGCGCAATGCCGCTGCTGATACTACACGCTGTAGCTGCTGCTCGCTGCCGTCGCCGTGTGTTGCTACTGCTGCCACTGCTACGCTACTGTTGCTACAGCTCCTACTACTCTGCTACTTCCGTCGTGGCTATCGCTGCTGCTGTTGCGCTGCTATTACCGCCGTTGCTGCTACTCTGCTGCTACCGCCGCTACTGTCGTTGCGTTGCTGTTGCTACGGCCGTCATTGCGACTGCGGACAGCGGCTGCACTCGTTGCAACTTCCACGGGCTATTGTAGCTGCTTCTACGATGCTGCTACTATGGCTGCTGCTGCTGCTGCTGCTCAACTACTATGCTGCTGCTGGCACAGTGGCAATGCCGCTATTACGGTCTCATGTGATGGGTGTGGGCTGCATCGACGGTGACCGGCTGTCTTCGACAGGTCCCAATGGATCTGTTATAGCAGTGACTCTCACTGCTGTTGCTCTGCTGCGTCTCTGCTGCAGCTCAGTGAGAACTGTCTCACTCCTCTGATACCATGAGAAGATGCAAGGAAGCTTCCTAGCAACACTCTCGTTGACCAGGCGTTAGTGCTTGATCAGACGGTGATGACAGTCACAAGTCGTGCACGCAACGGCAAGAGTTTGGCTAGGGGACACAAGGCAAAGCATCTGAATGCTTCAATAGCATTTGCAGAGAGAAATGACAAATGACAGGTCCATGGCATAAATACCTGCCGCAGCGCACAGCGGGTGTCGTACGCGGCGGTCCAAGAGCTGTCCTAAAACCGGCCCAAAACCACTGTGTTGGCCATAACTCTGCGCACACATGTCAGAATGCTACGCCGTCTAAACCTAGACGTGCAGAATCAAAAGACACACGCAACGACTGGTCACATGCATGCATCCATCATCAGATGATCAACACACAATGCAAAAACATACAAATCGGGCTCATGGCCAGTCCGTTGAGAAAATCTTGCAAGCTGCAGAAAAATAGTAGGAAGTCCCGGCAGTGTCCGTGGCTCTGGAACGGTAGTCGGCCAGCTCAAAGCTGATAGTCCACCGCCATTCCTTGCACCGGTGTCACCAAGGTGTTGAAGTTCGTTGGCCACTCACAACTCTGTGCCCTCTTGCCTCCACATACCTTGCACACACCTGTACAGATTGACTGATAATGGCCCTACCTGGGAAAGCTACAGGCGTGTCAGCCTTGGCAAGAGCCATGGATGTTCTCGTGCTGCTGCTGCTGTTCGACCCAGGGACAGCTCTTGACACAAATGTGGCCATTGTCTGATCCTCTTTGATTCACTTTGACTGTCAGATGCGGTAGGTGCTAGGGCCCGTACGTTTCTCGCTATCGTGCTCTGTATCATGTTGCTTGCCTTGAGTGTTTTCTGGGGGAGCTGCATTTCCTGGGTGCTGATCCTTAGGGGGCCACCGTGCCGGGTTCACTCACCCACTGGTGAGCAGCCGTTGTCTCCGTTTTGTGCCGAGCGGTCGAGCTCGACCCCCGGGTGGCGGTGTGTGCTTGCTTGGGTGTGATGCCCGTGGCGAGTGCACGCTCACCGGATGCTAAGTCTCTCTCGCTCCCCCCCACTCCTTGTCTTGGTTCTACCTGAGCTAATGAAGGCAAGCTTTCCACATCCATGGCATCGTGTGGCTCTCGCACGTGGTTGCTTGCTCTCACACATTCAGCCTAGGAAATTTCTGGGTAACTACTGGTATCAGAGCAGTGTGAGGCATCTCGCCCACCGCCCCTTGAACCTGGTCAGTCACTTCTGCGGACACCCAAGCCCCTCTCGGCCACCTGACCTCACCATTGCAGCGAATCTGTACTGTGCATGTCCTCGGTGTTGAACAACAGCGCCACCTCGTTTTGTGGTGCTCATCTGAGCTCCTCCCGCAACACCTAGTTCCCTCTCCCACACTCACGGGCAATATCTCGCGGAACCCGATCTCCTTGCTCCCTCGTTTGCCCGGAGCACCCTAGGCCACACTCCTGGCCACTCTTCCATCTCGGACTGCCACTACCGTTGACACGTCCGTGCCGTCCGGCGGATCCTGACCTAATCTCGTTCAGTCGCTCTTGGCTGTTCTCCTCATTCCTTGAAGCATCTGAGGCCGCATTTGCTACAACTTCCCTTCACTCCGCTACACGTCAGTCCCTGCACAATACCATCTTGTCTTCCCGCAGTCTGGGTGGTGCGCTTGTTACGAGTTTCCCCGCTGCGCCAACAGCCCACTCAGCACTCCACGTTGGCGGACAACGACGACACCCCCTTGTGGGTGCGCATGCTTGACCATACCTACGGGCAGGAGGACATCGACGTTGCAGCAGAGTGTGAGAGGGAGGAAATCGATCGCCAATTCTACACCCTAGACGACCTACCACTGTCACCGCTCTTGTCGCCATGTAGGCAACCTACTAGCAGCTCCCAACCTCCTGAACCGTCCGCTTCACCCACTCATGCTCCTCCTTCTGCTGCAGCAGGACCTGACACAACAGCTACTGCACCCGAGGTGCTCGGCGTCATCCCGGTTCTTTCCGTTCATACTGACTCAATCAGCTTGGCCGGAGCTATCCTTGACACAGCGGCTGGTGCCGCAACTACCTTCGCAGCAACAGCAAGGGCCTGCCGTGCCCCCGCACAGACGGCCATTGGCCAGACAGCTGAAGCTTACGCACACACAGCTGCCACACTCACTTTGCTGGCAATTGCAGCCGCCAACATCGCCACACAGATCACAGCTGCCACAGCATCTATTGCCACGGCAGCCTCCACAGCAGCAAACGCCACTTCCATCTCCGTTGGCTCCATCCGAGTGTCCACTGCCTCAGCAGTGCTGACGCCTACTGGCGCCTCGCGTGACGCAACGACACCCATCACCACCGGTGTCCTCGTGGCATCTGCCATTGCTACAGTCGGTGGAGCCGCTACGACAGGTCTTCTGTGACTTACCGTGGCGGTTGCAGGCTGGATGGCAGTTCTGTTTTCATCGGCTGCAGCTGTCGTGCCGCCGCTCTTCAATCTTCTCCCGCATCACTAGTTCGGTGAACATTGCCTTCCAATTGACTCTTTGCTCTCCTTTCACTCTCCTCTTACTTCACTCTCAGCTCCAATTCCACCTTCCATCATGCCTGCACCAGAGGAAACTATAGAGGCCCTTCAGGCCGCTCTTAGTGAGGCGCAAGCAGAGCGCCGCAAAGCTGAGGATGAGCTTCACCGGGGGCAAGAAGCACAACATGAGCTAGCTGCTACAGTAGCCGCACTAGTCATTGAGAAATTGCATGCCATTCCCACCTTTGTCGCAGTTCTACCTACCACAGAGTCTGCCTCAGCAGACTCGTCTGCTCCTCCCGGTGGTGCCCTTGCCAACTCTTCCTCTCCCTCTCTCTCCGCAGCAGCCTTTGCCCGCCCTTTGCTTCCAGCTCGGTAGAAGGATTTTGAAACTCCACCACCACAGTTCACTTCCAAGCTCACATTTACATCACTTCAGCGCGTGGGCCCAGGGTGAGCTGCTCTGAGAGTACCACTTGCCTGCCAAGGCGCCATTTGTGCCAAAGCCTACATAGGTCGCTCGCGCTGTGCGAGCACTCATCAATACAGGTCCATAAATTCTTCTCGACGACATTGGTACGTATAATGTAGACCCTTCCCGTGGCACACCAGCTGACCCGGTCGGCGCCTATGCTCTCATCCGCCGCCGCAAGACAGTAATTAGGCACGCTGCCCAGAGCTCCCTCACGGTGCAATTCAACACCTTGCAGATGCGAGTGGATGAGACAGCAGATGAGTATTGGGCGTGCAGTCTGCGCCTGCTGCGAGACCTGGGCAGGGCCGCCCCCGGTCCTCTTTATGCCTGCCTCTCCATCGTTGCTGGCCTCATTCTTGAGCTGTCTGACTTGTATCTCCATGTCTCTCAGGCAGAACTTGAGCGCCTTGCTTCTGAACCTGTCCCTGCTGATTCCCCACCTGGGATCGGCCCCCTGTTTTACTTCACTACCTCGCGTCTGACCGACTGGTGGAATGCCCTCCAGAACAAGCGCATGCATCGCGCAGCTTTGGCTGCTGTCACCACCTCCACCTCTTCCTCCTCTGCCGCAGCTCCCTCTCTCTCGTCCTTGTCGCAGGCGGCAGCACATTCCACTCAAGGTGTCTCCAGAGGTGGGGATGGTGGTTCCAGTCGGGGTGGCGGTCGAGGGGGAAAAGGCCGTGGGGGTGGTCGCAATGGCAAGAACTCGACCACCACTGCTGCTGACGTCACCTACTAGAACTGTGGCGCCTCTGGTCACTCTGCACCAAAATGCCCTGCCCCTCGTGATGATGCCCGTTTGGCCTCCTCCATGCGCATCCACTGGGCACGCACCGGTGTTACTGCCTCCTCTGCCGCTGCTGCAGGGACTGCTGCCTCCTCCTCATCATCCTCCACTGGCTCTGCGCTTTCCACCACCTCTCCCCCCTTAAACGACACCTCCGACCCCCAACCCTTGGGGTTGGATTCCTCCTCCATTTGGACCACCGTACTACGGCCCTCCGCCCTCTCACTACCACGTACCCCACTGGGCGCGTGACGACGGGCACTTCTCTGACCGCTCCTCCGATCGTTCCTCGAAGCACTCCTCTGATCGCCGTGACGAGGAGCGCACCCTTGAACGTCGGTTGGTGGAGCTTGTGCACCTTCGCTATTAGGGAGGTGAGAGTGTTAGTGGCCAGTCCCCCGTGTCTGTTTGTGAGTCTGAGGTCAATCTTCGTGGTGACTCCTCTGGTCGTGTTCAAGGGGACTTGCCTGATGATTGTGCCTGGATTGAAGAATGGCAGTCACACACATACTCCACACGTCTTGGTCGCTTGTCCTCTCTCTCTCTGCCCGTGGCACTGTTGCTGTCTGTCTTGTCCTCCCCTCCACTCGTGCCTCGCCCGGCCTCTGGATCATCGATTCTGGGGCCACGCATCACATGACCTTCTGTCGTTCATCCTTCATCTCTCTTGGCACTGTTCAGTCCGTACGTTATGACCGCAGTGGCTCCGGCTAGCTGTTCCTTGTTCAGGGTGTTGGTGTGGTACGCTTTGTGGATCCTGGTGGCACTGTCTATCTTCCTGACGTCTTGTACGTACCTCACTTTGAGGTCAGCCTTCTCTCTGTGACCACCCTTGACGACCAGGGCATGGACTTCTCCTCTAGCCGTGGCCTTGCCTCTATCTCTCTGCACTCGTCTGGCCGTGTTATTCTTCATGGTGTGCGCTGTGATCGCCTGTTCCGCATCCCGCTCACGTTGCCCTCCACTTCCGCTGCATCTGCTCTTGTTCACATTGCCTCGTCCTTGTATCCTGAGCACACTGATCTCCTACACCGCCGTCATCCAGCGCCTTCTTCGCCTTCGGCCTGCCCATGGCCTTGACCCTGCCACGTTTGCTCCTCCCTGCACGTCAACCTGTCTTGACTATGCCAGTGGCACGATGTATCGTTCCCCTTTTTCCACCTCTGAGTCCACTACCGCTCAACCCCTCGACCTGGTGCATGCTGACATCATGGGCCCATTGCCCAATGACTTCCTTGGCGGCCTTGGCCGTTACATCCTATGCTTGACAGATGATTTCTCTCGCTATCGCTCGGTCTTTCCCCTTCGTCACAAAAGCGACGTCACTAATGTTCTTGAGTCCTGGCTCCCGCAGGTTGAGTGTGCCTATAACAGGCCCTTGCGTGTGTTTCGTAGTGATCGTGGTGGTGATTTTTTTGGTCCCACCTCTCGTTTCCTCTCCTCTCGTGGTGTCCGGGTACAGTCTTCTGCACCTTACACTCCTCAACAAAATGGTGTCTCTGAGCGCTGGAATTGCACTCTTGCTGATGGTGTGTGTTCTCTCCTCTCTGCCTCCGGCCAATCTCCTCTCTTTGCCTTTGAGGCCATGCCGTACATCACTTGGGTCGGGAACCTATCCCTCATGGTCCCCTCCCTCACTCTGTCACACCCTTTGAACGCTGGACTGGTCAGCGTGCCGATCTTGGCTTGGCCCGTGTCTGCGGGTGTCTTGCCTCTGTGCGGGTCCCCTCAGACCACCGCGATGGCAAGTTGTCCCCTCGTGGCCGACTCTGCCTCTTTTTGGGCATCTCTCCCTTTTCCAAAGCGTGGCGCTTCTGGGATCCCTCTCGGTGTCGTGTCATCGAGTCTTGTGATGCCCTCTTCTTTGAACACCTGTTTGAACGTGACACTCCCCACCTTGGTGCCTCCCTCGCTCCGCCCTCTCGGTGTGGGGGTGGTTCTCTGCCCTTTGGGCCTTCAGTTCTCCCCTCTGGGCATCCCTTGTCGCCCCACGTTGCCTCATCCACTGCCTCGAGTTTGCCCTTGCCCTCCTCTCCCTCTCAGTCCTCTTCGCCCTCTGTGTCATCTGCTCCTCTTACTATGCCTTCTCCCCGGCCGTCTCCTTCTTTGCCTGATGCTGTTTCACCCGCATCTTCTGTCTCCCCACCTGGCACTCTCTCCCCGCCACTTGTTCTCTCTCCACAATCTGACCCTACGGTCTCCCCACCGCCGGCTATGCAGCCACGTCTTGATGTTCCTTCCGCCTCTGTGCATGCACCGTCCATTCCCCCGGTGTCACCCTACACTCTTGGCGGGCGCCTCTGGGCACTTTCCTCTCAGTCTCATCCAGTGGTCTCTGGTGACCCTGGTCTGCGGGCCCTCGGTCTTGCTACCTCTGCTTTGTCCACTGCTGCATCTGTCATCCATCCCAGCACTGCACTGGGTACTCCCTTGTTGAGGATGAGTTCCATTCAGCACTGTCCTCATCTATGGCTGGATATGTGGCATCGTGCTTTACTGCCGCTGGGCTCTTCCCTCTACCACTTGAGCCCCTGACTGTTCAAGTAGCTTGCACGGCCTACGACTCCTCCCTGTGGGAGAAGGCCATGAAGGCCGAACTTGATGCACTTTCTGAGCATGAGGTGTACAAGCTTGTCGACCTCCCACCGGGTTGCAAGGCAGTTGCGGCCAAGTGGGTGTACCGTCGTAAGCTGAACCTTGACAACACCGTTGAACACTACAAGGCGCGTCTCACCGCAAAGGGATTCTCTCAGATCCCTGGCGTCGACTTTGACGAGACCTTTGCCCCAGTTGGTCACTACACCACGGCCAGGAATCTCTTGGGCCTGGTTGCTCAGCATGATTGGGAGCTTGAGCAGATGGATGTCAACAATGCCTTCCTCCATGGTAGGTTGGATGAAGAGATTTACATGGTGCAGCCACCTGGCTTCTCAGATGGAACGAACCGGGTGTGGCACTTGCGCAAGGCCCTCTATGGCCTGAAACAGTCCCCACGGTATTGGAACCAAGAAATCACAGTGACCCTTGAAAAGGGAGGGTACAGACGGAGCGCTGTGGATCCCGCACTGTTCCATAGTGGCCCGACCAAGCCGCTTGTTGCCATCCTTGTCTACGTGGATGATCTCCTCATTGCCTCTCCTGATCCCGCCTCTGTCGCGGCAGCAAAGGCACTTCTTCAGGCGACATACAAGATGAAGGATCTTGGGTTGGCTCGAGTCTTTCTTGGCGTGGAGTTGGAACGAGACCGGGGGCGTCGCACCTTGCACGTCCATCAGGCTGCATATGTACAAAGCCTGGGGGAGCGGTTTGCCCCTCTCCTCACATCCATCCCCACTCTTCCACTCCCATGACACCCGCTGGTCAGTCCTTGCTGAAGTCCCGGGACATGTCCACACTGGGGGAGACGGTCGATGTGACGGATTATCTCCGTGTCATTGGCTCTTTGATATACCTTGCCACAACCACTCGCGCAGATGTGGAATTTGCTGTGAACTTCCTTTCCTAGTCCTCCCAGTGCCCCCGTGAGTGCCATCTTGAGACAGCGTTGCGGGTGATGCGTTATGCCCTCTCCACCCCCCATATCGGCTTGTGCTTTCAAGCACAGCCCTCAG
The DNA here is from genome assembly GCA_023375785.1 of Penium margaritaceum. Classification (NCBI taxonomy): domain Eukaryota; kingdom Viridiplantae; phylum Streptophyta; class Zygnematophyceae; order Desmidiales; family Peniaceae; genus Penium; species Penium margaritaceum. The sequence continues at coordinate 65,256 of SZWC01001739.1, read as the reverse complement.
TTGTTGTTGACGGCTTCACGGACAGTGACTGGGCGCATGACTCTGATGCTCGCAGTCAAATAGGCTACATCTTTCTTGTCGGTGGCACTGCAATCTCCTGGAAAAGTGGCAAACAAGGGTGTGTTGCTCGCAACACCGTTGAGGCTGAGTATGTTGCGCTTGGTGCAGGCACATGTGAGGTTGTCTGGCTGTGTCGTCTGTTGCAGCAACTGCGTGTACCCATCCGTTGCATCACTCTACGCTGTCATAACAAAATCACAAAGGCCATTGCTGAAAACAGCGGCATGCATCATTCACGCACCAAGCACATCAATGTGGAGCATCATTTTGTTCGCGAGTGCATTGCTGCAGGCATAGTCCAGGTTGCTTGGGTGGATACACGGTCTCAGAGAGTTGACTTCCTCACGAAGGCCCTCAGTCGTAATGTGTTTAAAAGTGTTGTTCACTCTGTTGGTCTTATCTGTCCACATGATCCAGGCTGATTTGGTCCAGTATGTCTCCATCACCTCTCGTGATTCCCTTGTGGTGCTCATGCGTGTGTGGGTTGGTTGTCTGCGGGTCATGGGGGAGTGTTGAAGTTCGTTGGCCACTCACAACTCTGTGCCCTCTTGCCTCCACATACCTTGCACACACCTGTACAGATTGACTGACAATGGCTCNTCATTTTGTTTGCGAGTGCATTGCTGCTGGCATAGTCCAAGTTGCTTGGGTGGATACACGGTCTCAGAGAGTTGACTTCCTCACGAAGGCCCTCAGTCGTAATGTGTTTAAAAGTGTTGTTCACTCTGTTGGTCTTATCTGTCCACATGATCCAGGCTGATTTGGTCCAGTATGTCTCCATCACCTCTCGTGATTCCCTTGTGGTGCTCATGCGTGTGTGGGTTGGTTGTCTGCGGGTCATGGGGGAGTGTTGAAGTTCGTTGGCCACTCACAACTCTGTGCCATCTTGCCTCCACATTCCTTGCACACACCTGTATAGATTGACTGACAATGGCCCTACCTGGGAAAGCTACAGGCGTGTCAGCCTTGGCAAGAGCCATGGGCGTTCTCATGTTGGTACTGCTGCTGGACCCAGGGACAACTCTTGACACACATGTGGCTTTTGTCTGATCTTCTTTCATTCACTTTGACTCTCAGATGCGGTAGATGCTAGGGCCCGTACGTTTCTCACTATCGTGCCCTGCATCATGTTGCTTGCCTTGAGTATTTTCTGGGGGAGCTGCATTTCCCGGGTGCTGATCCTTAGGGGGCCACCGTGCCAGGTTCACCCGCGCACTGGTGAGCAGCCGTTGTCTCAGTTTTTAGCCGAGCAGTCGAGCTCGACCCCCGTGTGTTGGTTTATGTGCCACAGACATGTTGTGACCTCTGGCCTAGGTGCATACTCACCACACTGACGCAGGTGACTGATGCTGGAGGGACATCGGTGCTGACGCTGTACCTCAAGTGGTGGTAACTCGTGGGCGTTCAGAGAAGACAATCCAAAGTCGCTCGCAGAATTGAGTGTTCCCCCTATCACAACATCTCAAAACATAAATGCTTGGTGGCACTAGGATTTCTAGTGGGTTTTTTGCTTGAGAAAGAGGGGATTGTGGCCGGGTTGTTCTCTCGGCCTGGACTTGCATGTTCTTGAATATTAATGTGGGGAACAGGTCCAGGTTCGACCCTAGCTCGGCGTGGGTGAGAGCGAGGGTGGGCTCGCTGCTCGCTCGCTCGTCACCTCGCCCGCGTAACACCTCTGTCACTCGTTACTCAGAGACTTGCGCTTGTTTTTTTCTTTCTTCTTCGCGAAACCGCCGCCGTTTATGGCGCTCTGTCTCTTGCGTGCTCAGTCCGTGCTTCCCTCGACCCTCACTCTCCCTCCTACCGGGATCCTCTATCCTCTGGTATCAGAGCAGTGGAGAGGGGAGGTGTTGAGCTCATGAATCGAGCGCTCGATCCTGGTGTGCGGCCAATCTTCGTCACCACCACCGCTTCCGCCGCCACTTCAGTCACGAGTAGCACGTTCACTCCTACGGGAGCTCCCTACCCTCGCCCATTCTGTGGCGGGCAACAGCAGGAGCTACGAGCGGGCACTCGCGGGTGTTTGCTTCGTTCACCCCCGCGGGATTGCTCCCGTCTGCGAATGCTGTAGATCTCAAACTACCTCATCTATGGCAGTAGCTTGAGCAGCAGCACCACCACGCCCTAAGTCGTAGCCTCCTCAGCAGCGACTACGACTGTGATAGTAGCAGCTACGACGACAGCAGCCGTTGCATTTCCCTCATACACTGTCGCAGATATGCACCCGACAGCAGCAGCAACGAAGTCACAGCAGCAGCAGTAGTAGCAGCAAAGCGACAGCAGAAGCAGCAACAACAGCAGAGCGACAGGAGTAGCAGCAGTAGCCTCAAAGCGATAGTAGAAACGGCAGCAAGGTGAGCAGCCGTGATCGTCCTCAGCTGCATTAGCAACTGGTGCCGATCCACTTGCAACAGCAGCAAAGCGACATCAGCAGCAGCAATAGCAGCAAAGCGACATCAGCAGCAGCAGCAATAGCAAGGCGACAGCAGCAACAGAAGCAGGGGCCGATCCACTTGCAGCAGCAGCAACATCAGCAGCAGCAAAGCAACAGCAGCAGCAGCAAAGCGACAACAGCAGCAGCAACAGCAGGTGCCGATCCACTTGCAGCAGCAGCAGCAGCAATAGCAGCAGCAAAGCAACAGTAGCAGCAGCAGCAAAGCGACAACAGAAGCAGCAGTAGCAGCAAGGGGATAGCAGCAGCAGCAACAGGTGCCGATCCACTTGCAGCAGCAGCAGCAGCAGCAACGAGACCGTAGTAGCAGCCATAGATCTCTCCAGATACTGCTGCTGCAATCTCAACTGTTGCACTTTCAGCAACAGCTGCAAAGGATGCCCACCTTCCTAATACCTCAACTGCAACACTGGCGCACAGTGATGTTCCAGACGCGGCCACGTTGGTGGAGTACTACAATGGGGGAACGTCGCACCGACGTGAACGACGTCGTCGTGGCATGAGCAGCGACCGGGGGTCCAAGTCCGCCTCAGCATGGTCCGCTCGCGCATCACGTCATCGTCCGGTAAGCGTCTCCCCTCCCCATTCTCTTAGGGAGGACCCTCTGCCGTCCGTCGATCCCGAGGTTCCTGCTGCCCAGCTACACTCAGCGTTCCCGGAGGATGTTGTTCGTCTAGTGGGTATCGTTACGCGCACAGCCTCGGCTATCATTGACGCAGCGGCGGCAGCTGCAGCCACCTTCGCCGCCGCCACTAGAGCCTCGCGTGCTCCTGCCGCCACTTCAGTAGGGCGCGCTGCAAATTTGTACACAGAGGCTGCGGTTGATGCTAGTCCCATTGCTGCAGCAGCTGCTGATATAGGCAAACAAATATCTGCTGCAGCATCTGCCATTGCCTTTGCAACGGCCTCAGCTGCATCAGCTACAGCGGCAGCCACTGCTTCCATTCGCAACTCCACCGCAGTCGCCGTCACCGCAGCTTCATCTGCTCCATCTGCCGCCTCCAGCCTCGTCACAGCAACCATCTCCGTTGCAGTAGTCTTTTCTACTCTTGCTGCTGCCTGCACCACTGGAGCCTTTGCTCTGGTGGTGCCCATTACCTCCACCGTCTCTGTTCTTTCTGTCGCCTCTGCTGTTGTGGTTCCTCCACTCCTTGCTTTTCTCTGCAGCCCGTCCTCTTGACCACCTTGTCTGCATATTGTGCCTGCGCATCTTCCCTCTTCTTCTTCTGCGGTGGCTTGTCCTGTCTGACTCGGGGTGGGCTGTCCTGCAGCTCTCAGACTCTTTGCCTTAGGCAACCCCACTTTTCCCACGCCCACTAGGGCTGGGGAAAATCTGCCGAAATCTGTCCGGCAGAGCCCTCGCGTCGTCACCATGCCTGGTGACGACGAGTCAGTCATAGCGACTCTTCAGCGCCAGCTGACCCTCGCTCGCGAGGCTCAGTAGGAGGCTGAGGACCGCCTTAAGCTTGCTGAAGATAATCGCGCCGCTTTTGCTGATGAGGTCGCCGCCATAGTGCTGCGTCGCCTCCCTGCTGCGTCGGTTNCTCTCAGACTCTTTGCCTTAGGCAACCCCACTTTTCCCACGCCCACTAGGGCTGGGGAAAATCTGCCGAAATCTGTCCGGCAGAGCCCTCGCGTCGTCACCATGCCTGGTGACGACGAGTCAGTCATAGCGACTCTTCAGCGCCAGCTGACCCTCGCTCGCGAGGCTCAGTAGGAGGCTGAGGACCGCCTTAAGCTTGCTGAAGATAATCGCGCCGCTTTTGCTGATGAGGTCGCCGCCATAGTGCTGCGTCGCCTCCTTGTTGCGTCGGTTGGAACCAATCACACCCCTCCTGCAGGCACCTCTTCTTATTCCTCTAACACTTCTGCTGTTGCGCCCACTGGCACTGCCGCTGCTGCCGCCACTCTCCCCGCGCCTTGCCAGCATGACTTCTTCTCACAACCACCTTCCCTCTCCTCTGGGCTCGCCTTCACCTCCTGGGAAGTGCACTTTAGCGCGTGGGCCCAAGGGGAGCAGCTGTGTGAGTATTACTCCCCAGCTGTTGCTCCATTCACTCACCTTGCACTTGAGTCTGCTCGTGCTGTGCGCGCCCTCATCGCTGCCGCTCCTGAGTCGCTGATTGATGATGTTGGCACGTTCAATGCTGATCCTACTGTCCAGCGTCTTGCCGACCCTGTCGGTGCATATGCCATGCTGCGTCGTCGCACCACTGTCACTGGCCAGGCCGCTCAGAGCGCCCTCATAGTCTAGTTCAACACACTTCTCATGCGTAGTGACGAGACCGCTGATGCCTATTGGTCTCGCAGCCTCAAGCTCCTTTGCGAGCTTGGCAAAGCAGCACCTGGCCAGCTCTTTGCTGTCCTCACCATGGTCAACGGCCTTATCCCAGAGCTGTCCGACCTTCTTCGTGACGTCAAAGCTGACAAGCTACAGCAGCTTGCCTCACAGCCCGTCCCCCCTGATTCCCCGCCAGGGGTAGGGCCTCTCTGGGATTTCACCTCCGAGCGCCTTGCTGCCTGGTGGACCAGTCTTCAGAATAAGTGCCTCCATCGCTCTTCAGTTACAGGTGTTGCTGCGCTCACCACTTCAGCAACACCCTCCTTCTCCTCTGTTGCACCCTCCTCCCTCTCCGCTGTTGCATCTTCCCCCGCCTCCACCGCCTCCTCTTCCTCTCCTGCCGCTGTCCTCGCTTCCCAAGGTCGTGGCAAAGGGAAAGGGAAGGGCAAGGGCAAGGGCAAGGATAAGGGTGCTGCCCCTTCCTCTCGGGCTCCGGGCGCCGTTGTGTGCTGGAATTGTGGCTCTACTGAGCACTCTGCTCGTACTTGCCCGGCTCCTCCAGATGACCTACGCCTCGCCCGCGCCATGTGCGCCCATTGGGCTCGTACCTCCGGCTCCTCCTCTACATCCTCACCCTCTGGCTCTAGTGGCCCGTCGCGCTTCTCCGCCCCGCCTCTGGCTCAGGCTTACGCCACCTCAAGCGTGCCTTCTCCACCACTGCCTGTTCCTTACCCTTGGGGCTGGCCACCTCCTTACGGTGCCCCTGAGTACTCTGGGCCCCCGTCCTCTGCCTACACCGCTCCACCGTGGTTCCCGCCTTCCTCCGGCGCATCCACCCCAGCTCCGCCGGCATCAGTGGATGGCGACCGTGGTGATCAGGAGCGTCACCTTGAGCAGTCTCTCCTCCAGCTTCTTCGCCTTCGTGATCAGGGAGGTGAGGGTGTTGCACCGCTGGCCAGAGGTCTTGTGTGTCAGACTGACGTTGTCCTTCGTGGGGATCCTCCGGGTCATGTTCTAGGTGCCTTGTGTGCGTCTGTCCCGTGGATTGAGCGTTGGCAGTCTGACTTTCTTCCTCGTTGTCTCTCCCTTTGTACCNGGAGCGTCACCTTGAGCAGTCTCTCCTCCAGCTTCTTCGCCTTCGTGATCAGGGAGGTGAGGGTGTTGCACCGCTGGCCAGAGGTCTTGTGTGTCAGACTGACGTTGTCCTTCGTGGGGATCCTCCGGGTCATGTTCTAGGTGCCTTGTGTGCGTCTGTCCCGTGGATTGAACGTTAGCAGTCTGACTTTCTTCCTCGTTGTCTCTCCCTTTGTACCCTGCCTCCGTCCTCCATTGGCACTGTTGCGACGTCCAGTGTGTTGCCCCCTGTGCGTCTGTCCAGTGGCCTCTGGGCCCTTGACTCCGGGGCTACTCATCACATGACGTCTGTGCGGTCCTCGTTCATCTCGTTAAGCCCCGTCGGTTCTGTCCGCTTTGTTCGTACCGGGTCTCGTCAATTGCTGCCAGTTCAAGGTGTGGGTTTGGTTCGCTTTGTTGGCCCCAGTGGCGCACTATATCTGCCTGACGTTTTGTACGTGCCTTCGCTGGAACTCAGCCTGCTGTCTGTGCCTTCTCTAGATTAAAAAGGTATGGACTTCATTGCTAGCCGTGGTGTTGGCACAGTCTCTCTTCGCTCCTCCCACCGTCCTGTTCTTCGTGGCGTGCGATGTGGCAAACTCTACCGTGTCCCCTTGCACGCCCCCTCTACCCCGGCTGTCAGCGCTGCCCTTGCTCACGTTGCTCCCTCCCTCACCCCTGACTTTGTCCGCCTCTTGCATCGTCGCCTTGGTCATGTTCACACCCATGCCATCCATAGCATGCTGCGTCTCCAACCTGCTCTTGGTCTCCCTCCCTCTACCTTCCCTGCCCCGTGCCTTGCGGACTGTCTTGACTGTGCGCAAGGGAAAATGCATCGGTCTCCTTTCTCTCCTTCTGAGTCTCAGTCTTCCCATCCACTTGATCGCGTTCATGCGGATGTCATGGGGCCCTTGCCTCATGACCTCCTTGGTGATGTGGGACGCTACGTCTTATGTCTTACCGATGACTTTTCTCGCTTCCGCTGGGTGCTCGCGCTCCGTCAAAAGAGCGACATTTGCTCCGTCATAGAGTCATGGCTTGTCCAGGCTGAACGTGCCTGTCAGCGGTCGTTGCGCATCTTCCGCAGCGACCGGGGCGGCGAGTTCTTTGGTCCCACCGCTCGTCTCCTTGAATCCCGTGGGGTGTGTCTGGAGACATCTGCTCCGTACACACCCCAGCAAAACGGTGTCTCTGAGCGTTGGAACCGGACGCTTGCCGACGGTGTCCGCACGCTCCTGTCTGAGTCCGGCTTGCCACCACTCTTTGCCTTTGAGGCTATGTGCTACATGACGTGGGTCTGGAACCGTGTTTCCCACGGTCCCCTTCCCCGTACCGTCACCCCGTTTGAGCGCTGGCATGGCCGTCGGGCTGACCTTCGCCTCGCTCGGGTCTGGGGTAGTATCGCTTCTGTCTGGCTGCCGGAGGATTTCCGTGATGGCAAACTATCCCCTCGTGGTCGCCTGTGCCCTTTTCTCGGGGTGTCCTCCCAGTCCAAAGCATGGCGCTTCTATGACCCTGTCCGCCAGCGTGTCGTCGAGTCTCGCGACGCCTTGTTTTTTGAGTCGGTCTTTCTCCGTGACCTCGATCGCCTTCCCCCTGCCTCTTCTCTCCTGCCTCTCTCTCGGTTGAGGGGGGATGTCGGCCCTGCCATTCTGGAAGTTCCTGTTGCCTCACCGCAACTCTCATCCTCGTCGCAGTCCTCGTCGTCCGGGGCTGTCCCTATCTTCTCTACGTCTTCTTCCCCCGACGTATCGCCCGCGTCCAGTTCCTCCGACGCACCCTCCTCTCCAGTCACCGACTCTCCCCAGTCTGCCTCTCCAGTCACCGACTCTTCTCAGTCAGCCCCGTCTCCCGCTGTCTCGGGCACACCTCCAGTTGCCACTTCACCTGCAGTCTCTCCCGTTCGAGTTTCTGACCTGCCTCCGCATGTTACCACTGGTCCTGCTCCTGCCTCACCCTTCGTCTGGGGGGGGCCTTCGTGCACTCCCACATCGTTCTAGCGCTTCCCTCACCTCAGCACGTCCTCCTCCCTCTCAGACTGCACACCCCACTGTTCACCCTACCGGCATGGACGTGTTGGGCTTAGCTACTGGGGTTGTCCACCCTAGTTCCACCCTTGGCTACGCGCTCTTATGTTCGGAGCATGAGCGAGCCTTGGAAGCCGCCGTCTTGAGTAGTGCAGCCGAGTGTCACGCCACGTCGGGCACCAGTGTCTTGCCCCCTGAGCCTTCCACTGTGCGTCAAGCACGTACAGCCTCTGACGCACTGCAGTGGGAGGCTGCGATGCGTGCTGAGCTCAACGCCCTTGATGATCATGCGGTGTATGAGCTTGTCGATCTGCCACCTGGGCCCAAAGCCATCGACGCTCGTTGGGTCTTTCGGCGTAAGTACAAACCCAATGGTGCACTCGACAAGTTCAAGGCGCGCCTCACGGCTAAAGGGTTCTCCCAGGTCCCAGGCATTGATTTCGACGAGGCGTTTGCACCAGTCGGGCGATGCACCACAGCTCGAGCACTATTGAGTCTTGTGGCCCACCACGACTGGGAGCTGGAGCAGATGGATGTGAACAATGTGTTCCTCACGGACAGCTGGATGAGGAGATTTACATGGTCCAACCACCTGGCTTCTCCGATGGTACCAACCGAGTATGGCGACTGCGAAAGGCACTATGGCTTTTTGCCGAGCGGTCGAGCTCGACCCCCCGGTGGCGGTGTGTGCTCGCTTGGGTGTGATGCCCGTGGCAAGTACACGCTCACCGGATGCTAAGTCTCTCTCCCTCCCCCCCACTCCTTGTCTTGGTTCTACCTGAGCTAATGAAGGCCAGCTTTCCGCATCCATGGCCTCGTGTGGCTCTCGCACGTGGTTGCTTGCTCTCACACATTCAGCCTAGGAAATCATTGGGTAGCTACACAGGGCCCGCCTCAGGGATCTGCATGAGTATGGAAGTGGCCGAGTGGTCACAGTAGACTGGACAAGACTGTCGTAAATCACAATATGTGATTTCTTATGCACTGTCCAGATACTCACTACTGCCAAGATGTATTGTCCAATCCACTTCCATTGGGAGTGAAAGTACACAATGCCCATGTGTGGGCTGTGTGTAGAGAATGTACAGCTGACAAACCAGAAAGGGTATGTACCTTGTTCCCAACATTGATATCTGCCACAATGTCTAACCCTCGCATGCAACATCGGCTCTGTCACATTGGCTGAGCTAGTGCAACTTCAGTCAGGAAAAGAGCATTTCTCATTGGCTTAGGAACAGAAGTTAGAAGTTTGCCCTACTATCTTAGCATACCACTCATTCCTCCAACTCACATTCCTCTACTCATGAACCCAATTGTGGGTGGTACATAACCCTTCAACAAACATCAGAACATCTGCCACATGATCTATCCCTAGTCTGCAACACCAGTGATAGGTCGTCCTCTCCTCTTCAGATCAACAGTAGGTAACTGCCTGCATTTGGCTTTGCTGCATTACTCTGGCTTAGGCAGCTGCCGCTTGCAGGGAGCTGGCAGTGGAGCGGTAGCATGCGCGTTTTGCAGCACGCACCACGTCCTCGACCTGCAGGTTGTTGATAGGTGGGAGAAAAGGGGGATGACAATTCACAGGCGTGCAGTGACTGCCATCAGGCTTGGCTGTCAGTGACAGCAAGGGACTCGGGAAGGTGGGCACAGCAATGAGAAACAGCAAATGGCGCGTTGAATGTCCGCAGTCAGAAGGCCCTATGAAAGGTCTCCCAAGAAGAGGGGATATCCTGAGGACTCGTACCAAAATGGTCTCCGGTGATACCAGAATGGTCTCGGGTGATGCAGATGAATTAGTCAGCTAAGACTGACAGCACAGAACCACACAAATGGGATTCTGACCAACCTCTTGCAAGCTGCATCCTCAACCTTGGCATGTCCAGAGACATGGAAGCAGCATCAGCCTAGTCTGTTGTCTCCTGTGTGCTGTGTACACTCGCAGACATCACACAGCACTACCCTCACACACACATCATCCCC
>SZWC01001739.1:0-35481 GCA_023375785.1 Penium margaritaceum | reverse complement strand
ACGCACCGCAGCCGCCACACACCTCTGCGTGGCGGTACGCGCTGCTGCTGCTGCCTCAGCAGCTGCGATCTCACGTGGTGGGTGGAGTACGCGGACGGCGAACGGCCGTCTCCAGCAGGTCCTAGAAGATCTGCTGCAGCGGTGACTCTCACTGCTGCTGCTCTGCTACGTCTCTGCTCCGCAGCTCAGTGAGATCTGTCTCACTGCTCTGATACCATGAGAAAGTGCGTAGAAGCTTCCTAGCAACACGGCCGCTGACCGGGCATTAGTGCCTAGTCAGACGGTGACGACAATCACAGGTCGTACACACAACGGCAAGGGTTTGGCTAGGAGACTCAAGTCAAAGTGTCAGAATGCTTCAATATAGCATATGCAGAGAGAAATGACAACTGACAGGTCCAGGGCATAAATACCTGCCGCGGCGCATGGCGGGTGTCGCACACGGCAGTCCAAGAGCTGTCCTAAAACCGGCCCAAAAACACTACTTTGGCCGTAACTGTGCGCACACATGTCAGAATCCTACGCCGTCTGAACCTAGACGTGCAAAATCAAAAGACGCACGCAATGACTGGTCACATGCATGCATCCATCGACTGACAGCGAGTATACAATGCAAAAGCATGCAAATGGGCCTCATGCCCAGTCCGCCGAAAGGCGCCTGCAAGACGTAGAAGGCACAACAAGGAGTCCCGGTGACATCTGGGGCTCTGGAACAGTGGTCAGTCAGCTCCAGACGGGTAGTCCACCGCCTATCGTCGCGCCGGTGTCACCAGGGCCGCCTGCCTCAGGGATCTGCACGAGTATGGACACGGTCGAGTGGTCACAGTAAACTGTACAGGAACGGCACAAAGCACAACACAGCCAACGTACTCGAAATGTAGAATGCAATTCACATGGTTCAATGGGGTTCTTACGCCATTTTGAGGGGGGACAGTTGATACTACAAGGATTTTGGCTTGTAGCTATGCACAAGAGACCATATGGATGATTGCATCACCAAAGTGATTTGATCGAAGGTTTTGCGATTTGTGACGTTCCTATCAACTTGTACAGTTTACTATGATCACTCGGCCGTGTCCATACTCGTGCAGATCCTTGATGCAGACCCTTGAGGCATCAGTGCGTCATCTGGTTGTGGACAACCATCGTGGAGCTGAGTGCCGACCGTTCCAGAGCTCCTGATGCTACGCGGGACCTCCTGCAACTTTTTTGCAGCACACAGGAGTTTATCGGTGGAGTGGCCGTGGGCTCGATTTGCATGTTTTTGTACTGTGTGTCCACCGCTTGATGCCGGATGCATGCATGTCACCAGTCGTAGCGTCCGGCTTTTGATTTTGCACGTCAAGGTTCAGACGGCGTAGCGTTATGATATCTCTGCACAGAGTTACGGCCAAAACAGTGGTTTTGCGCCGGTTTCAGGAAAGATCTTGCACTGCTGCGTGCGACACCCACCGTGTGCGAAGATGCGTGGAAGCTTCCTAGCGACACAGCCGCTGACTGGGCGTCAGTGCCTGGTCAGACGGTGACGAAAGTCACAAGTCGTGCACACACCGGCAAGGGACTGGCTAGGAGACACAAGGCAAAGTGTCAGAATGCTTCAATAGCATTTGCAGAGAGAAATGACACATGACAGGTCCATGATATAAGTTCCTGCCGCGGCACACGGTGGGTGTCGCACGCGGCAGTGCAAGATCTGTCCTAAAACCGGCCCAAAACCAATGTTTTGGTCGTAACTTTGCGCAGACATATGAGAAAGCTACGCCGTCTGAACCTCGACGTGTAGAATTAAAAGCCGAACAATACGACTGGTCACATGTATGCATCCGGCATCAAGCGGTGGAGACACAATATAAAAACATGCAAATCGGGCCCACGGCCAGTCCACCAATAAACTCTTGTGTGCTGCAGAAAAACTACAAGAGGTCCCGGGTAGCGTCTGGAGCTCTAGAACGGCCGTGAGTCAGCTCCAGGATGGTAGTCCGCCACCAGATGAAACACCGGTGCCTCCAGGGTCCACATCCGGGATCTACACGAGTATGGACATGACTGAGTGGTCACAGTAAACTATACAGGTTGACAGGAACGTCGCAAAGTACAACACTCCCTCATGACCCGATGGTACGCATATCCATACACGTGCAACACTGAGACAAATACAAAACAAGTGCAACGACAAATGTGACACGGACACAGACATACCCCACACTCAACCACTCTCAGGGAAGGGGCAAAGTCCAACAGAATGAATGGCCACCAAGAACTTTCTGCGTGCTAATGCCTTCGTCAAGAAGTCAGCACGCTGCATGTCAGTACCAACCCAAATGACGGAGATCACGTGTCGCTCCACCAGATCACGCACAAAGTGGTGCTCAACAGCAATGTGCTTCGTGCGAGCATGAAAGACACCAGAGTTCTCCGCAATGGCAAGAGCACTCTGCTTGTCGCAGCGAAGCACAATGGCGAGTGCTGACTGGCCAAGCTCATGGAACAGGCAGTGGAGCCATAGCGCCTCAGCATCCCCTGCACCCAAAGCAACGTACTCTGCCTCCGATGAGCAACGTGCAATGTAGCCCTGCTTCCCGATGCGCCAAGACACAGCGGTCCCACCGAGCAAGAACACGTAATCGGTGCGACTGCATCCATCTGTGCTCAAGGCCCAGTCGCTGTCGGTGAAGCCGTCAAGGACCACCGAACAGTACGGGCAAAAGCAGAGTTCAATGTACGGTGTGGAGAGCATGTACCACACCACTCACATAGCAGCGTGAAGGGCTCTAGCACGTGGAGCCTGCAAAAACAGGGCAAGGAGGTTGACGGCAAATGCAATGTCAAGACATGTGGTAGTGGCTAGGTACATCAAAGATCTGATGAGACGGAGGTACAGGGTCACATCCATTGTCTCTTCCTGCTGTGTGGGATTGTCAACCTTCACGGCATCCTGCCGGTCAGGCGTAAGAAGTGTGGAAGCCGTGGGCACTGCGCCGAGAAGGTCGCTGAAGCGTTCCTCCTCAACACGTGTATATTAGGCTTGATGTAGTAGTAGACTGCGATGTCTGTGGTCTCGCACGATCTTCATGCCAAGAAACACCGCTGCAGGACCAAGGTCCTTCATCCTATAGGCAGTCTAGAGGACAGCCTTGGCCTCCTTCACGGCCTCTTATGAAGGAGACGCGATCAGAAGGTTGTCGACATAGACCAGGATGGCAGTGAATCGATTAGGCGTGTGTCGGATGAAGAGAGAGGTATCTGCCTCGCTCTGTACATATCCCGCACGGGTCAGTGTGTCAGTGTTCCAACACCGAGGAGACTGCTTGAGGCCGTATGAGGACTTGCACAAGCGCCAGACCTTGTCACCGTACTCAAGGCCGGGTGGCTGAGCCACGTAAATCTCCTCATCCAGAGAGCCATGGAGGAACGCATTGTTCACATCCATCTCGTGCAGTTCCCAGTCATGCTGAGCCACTACACCAAACAGAGCCCGAGCTGAGGTCATGTGGTGGACAAGGGCAAAGGTGTCAGTGTAATCAATGCCCTCAATCTGCGAGAACCCCTTGACGATCAAGCGAGCCTTGTGGCGTTCCAGTGAGCCATTTGGCTTCACCTTCTTGCGAAAGACCCACTTGACCTCAATAGCCTTCCTCCCAGGTGGAAGGTCGACTAGCTTGTAGACCCCGTGCTCCCGGATGACGTAGAGATCATCCTCGCAAGCAGCATGCCACACGTCAGCATCCTGTGACGAGAGAGCTTCCCTCAATGTGCCGGGGTCAGGTGCCATAGAGGGAGAGCTCAGCGTGGCAAGAGTGCACGCCTCAGTGCTAGGTCTGACGACGACAAGATGGACTGCTGCATCACAAGTGATATGGAACTCGCGAGTGACAAGGTCGTGCCGTACGGGACACGCTATATGTACCTCTGCGTGCTCAGTGTGGACACTTAGGCCCAAGGCCTTTGTGCCGGGATCACCACTCACGATGCTGCAAGTAGAGCACCTGGGCACACGACCAGACACTCGCTGAGCTCCGGAGTCGAATGGTCGAAGGCAACCGCCAGGCTCACGGGAGTAACCCGGGCTCGAGGGGCGTACCTCCGGCTCAGGAACAGGCACAATCGCAGCTTGGGAGGACTCACGGGAGTAACCCGGGCTCGAGGGGCGCACCTCCGGCACAGGAACGGGCACAATCGCAGCTGGGGAGGACTGAGGCAAGAGAGATGGTGATGCCGTGCGAGGAGATGCGGGTGTGGGAGACACATGTCTCAATGTGACAGTAGGAGCAGGTGAGGCAGGTCCACGCACGAAGGCAGGGGTGCTGGCGCACCCTGGTACAATTTCAAGAGTACGCACAGGTACAGGATCATGGACACTTGTGGGGCATGAAGGGGCAGGAGTAGAAGCCGACGGTGCTGGAGAGATCTCTGGACCAAGAGCGATGATCACTGGGTCATCAAGCGCCGGAGAGGTGGAGGGAGCTCGAACGGACCCATCAGCCTGGCGATCGGTGCTCACATGCATGGACTCCCCCATCCCTCAAGAAACCTCACACGTGGGAACATGTGTGACGGACAGCGACGTGATCAAAGTCAGATCACGGTAGGTGAGGGTCTCAAAGAAGAGCGCGTCGCGGGATTCAACAATGGGAAGACTAGTAGGGTCCCAAAAACGCCATCCCTTCAACCGCGGGGAAATACCAACGAAGGCGTACAGGTGACCCTGCGGTGAGACCTTGAACCCCTGCTGGTCCTCAGTGTACCACACAGAAGCCAAGGATCCCCAGACACGAGCGAGGCGCAAGTCAGCACGGTGGCCGAACCACAGCTCATACGGTGTGACGTGGTGTGGAAGAGGACAGTGCGGGAGGCAGTTCCAGACCCAAGTCATGTAAGCGAAGCCTTCCAAAACGATAGACTCCGGAAGCCCGCACTCAGACCGCATAGCGCAAACCGCATCCTACATGGTGCGGTTCCACTGCTCAAAAACACCGTTCTTCTGAGGATTAGAAGGAGCGGAGACCTGGTGAAAGATCCCGTGCTCAGCGAAGAAGCTGTCCATCTCACCAAGGAACTCGCCGCCGGGATCCTTGCGAAAGGTGGGCAACGTGTGGCGAGACTGACGCTTAGCCATCACTAGCCATAGACGAACCGCAAGAGTGACGTCACTCTTCTGGCACAGGTTGTAGACCCACCGCAACCGGGTGAAGTCATCAATCAGGGTCAGGACGTATCGACCCCAATCGGACAGAGACTCGACAGGTAGGGGACCAAGAAGGTCCGAATGACTTAACTTGAGAGGGCAAACTGCGTACGAACAGGAGTCAGGGTAGGTACAACGATGCATCTTACCTTGAGTGCAAAAGAGGCAGTCGGTCTTGGGCCGCTTCTCGAAAGAAGCTGCGTCAAGACCGAGGGCGGGCTATGTTTGAATGAGCTTCAACACAGTGTGGGAGCGTACATGACACAGGCAGCAATGAAGCAATCGCTGGTTCTCAGGAGACAGAACACCAGTGACAAAAACACGAGCGGAAGGGGAGGGGAAGGAAGGAGCACAATTTCGAGAGACACGATACGGGTCATCCACAACAAAGGCACAAAGGACAACGCTACGAATATCAAGAGCAGCCACAATTGCAGACTCTACTGTGTACTCCACACCAGAGTCCGCGAGTGTGTGACATCAGTGTGCAACCACGTACAGAAAGCAAGCTGAGCTCAAGGTCAGGCACAAATAGCACCTCAGATATATACAGGGGGCCAGACGGACCATCAAAACGGAAGACCCCAACACCCTGGACTGGCAAGGACTGACCAGAGCCTGTGCGGACAGAACAAATGGATGCAACAGGTCTGAGAACAATGAATGCACTACAACGACAGGTCATGTGATGAGTGGCACCGGAGTCGATGATCCTAGTGCCACTAGGATCACGACTAGAGGACGTCACTGTACAACGAGCAACGGAACACTCAGTCTCAGACGGATGCTGGGCGGCAGGTGAGGAGGAACGATGAAGGGCACAAAGGTGAGACTCATGAATCCAGTCCGTACAGGCAGGCCCATCGTCATCACATGCTGACTGTACCCCCTCATACGAGACATTCTGTGAACCACACGGCTGTGACAACACACTCGCACCTCCCTGAAAGCAAAGCGCAAGAAGGTGTCGGAGCTCAACGATGGTGCGGTCACGTGGGTCTGGATCGCATATGGTCGCCGGTGGTGAAGCGGGAACTGCTGCGGTCGTGGTCGCCGTGCGCCCGGAGGATGTGCTGCTGGATGTAGACCATAGTGCGTGCGCAGCCTAGAGCCCACAAGTGATCCGCACCCAGTCGAGCGGCTGCTGACACTCGATGTAGCGATGGGTGCCTCCACATTTCTAGCAGTGAGCAGAGGGTGCACTGCAACTGCCCGATGATGGTTGCTGATGCGGCTGCTGTTGGCCCGAGCCACGCCTCTGTCGCCCCTTCTTCGCATGTGGTGATGCGGCGACACCTTGTGTCTGAGTCGGTGTAATCGGAGCAGAAGTGGAGGAGGAGGACGAGATTGAGGATGGAGAATAATTCTGCAGGAGGGGCGTCGTTGGTGATGCAACGACTGCTGCAGCAATGGAGGTCTCTTGATGGGCCACGGCTGCTTCACGAGCGGAAGTCACCTGGAGGAAAAGCTGGTGCGCCCAGGGAAGAAGCTATAGTGAGGCTGAAAAAGGCTCAAGCACGACATTGCTGTACTGAGTGAAGATATCTATGTGCTCAAGGCAAACCCCGAGCATGATCATGCGGAGCGCCCACATCTGTGTGCCTCCTGAGGTCCCAAGGCGCATGTAAATGCGCATGACGCGTCGCCAGTAGTCGGCTGCAGGCTTGGCAGGCCCCTGGCAAAGGGAGTGAAAGGCACAGATGTGCATGGCACAGGTGGCGTGCGTCTTTGCAGCATGTAGGGGCAATGCTAGGTCCTAGCCCCCGCATGGATTTGCGCCGATGCCTGTGCCCGCCTCGTCAAGGAATGAGCAGAAGTCGGCAACGGTCTCGCGTGGCATGGCGTAGAGAAGTCCGCGCATCACCCTAGCCGCTGTCAGTACATGAGCTCGGTCCATAGTCTGATACGGACTGTGGTAGTAGGGCCACACGTCCTCTGAAGTGGCCCACACCTGAAAGAGGATCTCCCAGCAGTCAAAGCCGTCCTCGCTGATGTACCGTGGGGGCCGCGTCTCGAAGTCCTTGGGTTGCCGATCCGTAGGGAGAGGAACCATAGGTTGAGAAAGACAAGGGAAGGGAAAGATGCCGGGAAGAGGAAAGTCGCTCGGGTGGAGATCAGGCAACGATTGAAACTTCGGAAAGCGAGACGTGTGTGGAGGCCGAGAGCTCATCTATAGCTGGTGGATACGATCCTAAAGCACACAAATCTCGGACTCCGGGGAGTCGCCCTCCATGCCTGGCATGTCTGGATCCTCATCCAAAGGGTCAAGAGGTGGCAGGTCGGCTCGAATTCCTGTTTCCGATGCTGGAGCTGACTGCTGTGTAGAGGGCGTGACCCTGACCGCTCCCTCAGGAATCTGTCGTGGAGTCGTGGAATGTCCTCGAAGAAGCTCGGTAAGTGTACGGATGACGTCAACTTGCTCCCGCTACAAGCAACGCATCTCATCCTACTAGCTCCGCACGTCCTCAATGGCCTACGAACGTGGGCTCATGACCCCTGAGGAGGAAGAAGAAGGATCTAGTACCCTCTTTTCCTTCTCGTCGGGCGGAGCCATGGTGCTGCTCATTATGGGCCGAGCCGTCAACATGGTCAAATTGCAGAAACGTGAGGGTTTGTCAAGGAGTTGCAACGATGGCAACTTTTGACCCTCCCAGCAAAAATTTCACTTAGGCAAGTGCTGATGTCAGAAGAAATTTGCTGATGTCAGCAAGTAAAAATGCTGACGTCAGCTCGCCCTCCCTTTCTTTTATGTCTACTCTTGCGACTGCTGCGCAAGCTGGCAGCCGCTCTGCAACAGTCGCACGGGAGCTGCACAGAAGCTGTGCAGCAGCTTCCACTCGGCTACTGCTGCTGTTGCATCGTCAGCAGCAGCAGCAGCCGCGCAGTTGCATACAAAGCGGCTGCCTGGCAGGTGCGCGCACAGTTGTGGCAATAGCCGCGTGCTGTTGCTACTACTCGCTACGGTTGCTGCACGCTACTGCAGCCACCGCGCACTACTGCTGCTACTGGTGCTGCCCCGCACTGTTGCCGCTACTGTTGCGCTACTACTGCTGCCATTGTTGCTGCTGCTGCTACTACGCTGCTGTTGTACTACTGCCGCCGTTGTTGCTGCTGTCGCCGCTGTTGTTGCTGCCAGTGCTGCTACGCTGTCGTTGTGCTACTACCGCCGCACGCTACTCCTATGGTGCTGCCGTTGTGCGCTGCTGCCATAATTGTTGCTGCCGCTGTTGTTGTGCTGCTACTCTGCTGCACTTCTGCTGTTGCTGCTGAATGCTGCTGGCGACTGTAGTCTCCCGTGGTGATGGTGAGCGACGTCAACGCCGGTCTGCTATCGTCGATGGGTCCCTGTGGATCTACTGCAGCTGTGGCTCTTACTGCTGCTGCTTTGCTACATCTCTGTTGTGCAGCTTTGTGAGAACTGTCTCACTGCTCTGATACCATGAGAAGATGCGCGGAAGCTTCCTGGCGACAAAGTCACTGACTAGGCGTCAGTGCCTGGTCAGACAATGACGACAGTCAAAAGTCGCGCACACACCGGCAAAGGTCTGGCTAGGAGACACAAGGCAAAGTGTTAGAATGCGTCAATAGCATTTACAAAGAGAAATGACAAATGACAGGTCCATAGCATAAGTACCTGCCGTGGCGCACGGCGGGTGTCGCACGCGGCAGTTCAAGATCTGTCCTAAAACCGGCCCAAAACCACTGTTTTGGCCAAAACTCTGCGCAGACACATCAGAAAGCTACACCGTCTGAACCTAGATGTGCAAAATCAAAAGCCAGGTGCTACGACTGGTCACATGCATGCATCCGGAATCAAGCGGTGCACACATAATACAAAAACATGCAAATCGGGCCCACGGCCAGTCCTCCGATAAATTCTTCTGTGCTGCAGAAAAACTGCAGAAGGTCCCGAGTAGCGTCAGGAGCTCTGGAATGGTCTTCAATCAGCTCCAAGATGGTAGTCCGCCACCAGATGACGCATTGGTGCCTCCAGGGTCCGCATGAGAGATGTGCACGAGTATTGACACGGCCGAGTGGTCACAGTAAACTGTACAGGTCGACAAGAACGTCACAAATCACAACACTGTGCGCCGGGGCAGATGCTTGTGCCATGGACCTGTCATTTGTCATTTTTCTCTGTAAATGCTATTGAAGCATTGTGACACTTTATCTTGTGTCTCCTAGCAAGACTATTGCTGGTGTGTGCACGACTTGTGATTGTCGTCACCGTCTGACAAGGCATTGACGCCTAGTCAGCGGCTGTGTTGCTAGGAAGCTTCCACGCATCTTATCACGGTTTTAGAGCGGTGCAACAGTTCTCACCGAGATGTGCAGCAGAGAAGCAACAAAGCAGCAGCAGTGAGAGCCATAGTTGTAGCAGATCCATAGGGACCTGTTGACGACAGCAGACCCCCGTCGACTTCACTCACCATCACCACGTGAGACTGGTGTTGCAAGCAGCATTCGGCAGGAGTAGTAGTAGTGTAGTAAAGTAGCAGCACAGCAGCAACGGCAACAGCAGCAGCGACAACAACGCACAGTGACAGCACCATAGCAGTAGCATGCGGCGGGAGCAGCACAGTAGAAGCGTAGCAGCAATGGCAGGAGCAGCAGCAAAGACAGCAGTAGCAGCGGTGTCAACAGCACAGTAGCAGCGTAGCAGCAGCAGCAGCAGCAGCGGCAACAAAAGCACCACAGTAGCAGCAACGGCAGCAGCACGCGGTGGTTGCAGCAGCTTGCAGCAGCCGCTGCGCGCAGTAGTAGCAGTAGCAATAACACATTGCTGCTGCCACAGACGCGCGCGTAGCGGCCCGATGCCGCTCCGCACGCAGCCACGCGGTTGCTGCTGATGCAGCTAAAGACATAGCCGTAGCAGCAGTCAAGTGGAAGCTGCTACGCATCTTCCGCACATCTCTCGCGCTGTTGCTACGGAGCGGCCGCCCGCTCGTGCAGCAGCCGTGAGCGTTGAAAAAAAAAGGAAGGCGAGCTGATGTCAGCATTTTTTCTTGCTGATGTCATCAGGTCTTGCTGATGTTAGCGAATTCCTGCTGACATCAGCACTTGCCTTGGTGAAATCTTTGGTCGGAGGGTCAAAAGTTGCCAGCGTTTCAACTCCTTGAGAAATGCTCACGTTTCTGCAGTTCAACCAAGTTGACGTCTCGTCCCATAATGAGTGGCACCATGGCTCCGTCCCACGAGAAGGGAAAGAGGGTACTAGATCCCTCTTCTACCTCTTCAGGGGTCATGAGCCCACGTTCACAGGCCATTGAGAACCTGCGGAGCCAGCAGGGCAAGATGCGTCGCCTGCAGTTGGAGCACACTGACGCCATTCGCACACTTACCGAGCTTCTTCAAGGTCATTCCATGACTCCACGATAGACTTCTGAGGGAGTGGCCGAGGTCCCACCCTCATTCTTCATTCCTAATCAGTAACTGCTTCATTCCAGCTGCTTTCTGGCGCTAACTCTGGCACACGCACTTCTAAGAAACAACCCAAAGCTCTCAGATTTAGACTCTTGTATAGCAGAGTAAGGGGACAGACTAAGCAAGGAGCGTGGGTTCATGCACGTTGCATCAACAACACCACTGCCCCAACCTGCGCACTAGCTAGTTCCTTTTCGGTATCAGGGCCGTAGCATAGTAGACGCAGCAGCAGCAACAATGGCGAACAGGTTCCTGACTATGCCAGTGGACCTCCCATAAGCGCTAGTGCAGGGGAAATGTTGTCAGCTTTTTCCCGACAGGAGTGACATGCCTGGTGGCAGCGTCAGAATTTCTCTCCTGGCCACTAGACCAAGGGACATGCTGCCTGATTTTTTCTGGAAGCTTTGACCCCCACGTTTGACGCAGGGAGGTGAGTGGCCAGCACAGCAACGTCAGGCAAGCTGCTGGCGACGAGGCACGTGGTGACGTCAACCAGATGCGTGAGTGACCCGCAGCAGTAGCAGTAGTAACAACAATGGCAGCAGCACCAGAGACACAGTAGCAGCAGCACCAGCAACATCAGTGTCAGACACAGCTGCAATAGCAATGAGCAGCAGTAGCGGCAGCAGCAGACTCTGAAGAGGGAGAGGAAGGAGGCAGGAGCACCGTTTGTAGCTACTGCCCCGTCCTTGCACCTTCCTAGAAGCAGCGAGGATGAGAAGGAGACGTAGACACAAATTGCGTCAGCCGTCCACGTCCCCCACGCTGGACTGTACCGGACTCAAACAGACATTAACATTTGCGCGCATAGGCTCATTGAAAAACTTAGGTTGCAATCTTTCCATACCCACCATACTTGGCTCGTTTGGTGATCTGTAGCCTTGAGCATTGATCATCTTGCGTATCAGATCCAGATTTTCTTAGCATTTTGAACTCAGCACAATATCAAGTCGTTTTGGCTTTTTTTCACCTTTTCAAGCCAAGATTTCCACCACTACATTAATCACAGTAAGGTGCACCTGTGGTCCAAATTTTGCTTGATTTGGACAACCTTAGTTTTTAAATGCTGAAACTTCAAAACATAAACATTCAGCACTTCATAACGTTTCTGGACTGGAGGTCAGTGTTTTCCACCATCCCAAATCAGCGAGAAACGCATTAAGATTTTCGATCGGACCACTTTCATCATCCAGCTCTTAACTGAGGGGAGACTGTGCACCAACGCGGCGTGGGGTGGCAACAGCAGCAGCGGCAACAGCAGTCGCGGAAATAGCAGCAGCAGCAACAGCAGCAACAACAAGAGAGGCAATGGCAGTAGCAGCGGCGGCAAGAGCAGTATGAGCACTAGCAGCGGTGGTAGTAGCAACAACGGTAGCAACATCAGCGGTAGCAGCAATAGCGAGAGCAGCTTCAGTGGTAGCAGCAACAGCGGTAATAGCAGCAGTAGCAGCAGTAGCCGTAGCGGCAGCAGAGGCGTCAGTAGCCTGAGTAGTAGCGACAATGCCCAGCCAGGACAATGCCGCCAGCACGCAACATAGCTCTGCAGACCTGCACGCTGTAGACCCCATAGCGAATCTGCAACGCCTGTTTGATCAGTTGCTCCATATGCTTGCCGCAACCAACACCAGCCAGACTGTCCTCGCGGGACAGCATGGTCTTTCTCTGAGTGCAGTAGCGCAAACAACAGTGCAGTAGTAGGTGCAACAACAGAAGCAGATAGTTACTAGCGTCCTAGGCACTGGAGCGGCCGGCCCCTCTTGGTGCAAGGAATTCGAGTCCCCTCCTCCTACCCTTGTTGTAGATGAGCAGTTCCCGTCTTAGAAACTGCTCTACCGCATCTAGGCATAGGGGGAGGGCCTGTGTCCGTAATACAACCTTCCGCAAGATGACGTCGTCCCAGAGCAAGAGCTTGAGGCAGGCGTCTACGCACTCATATTCGCCGCACCCAAGGCTGACTGTACCACCTTGGAGCCATTTCTCGGTGATGCCACTGACGACACCAACTCTGTTCCCCAGCTGGCTAGGGAGACGCTGACACGGCCGTATCGCGCCTCCGGCCAGGGAGCTGTTAGCCACCTCCTAAAGGAGTTCAGCTTCCTTCACATGAGGGAGTACGAATCCTTCACCACCTACTAGCGCCATGCACAGGACGTCCTGCGCCGGTGAAGATGGCCACACCTCCCTCGCTTGCTGCCCTCCTCACCATCAAGAATGACGCCACTCCTGAGTTTGCGAACATCTTCGTCCCCTACGGTCTACCCATCCTAGAGGCGTTGGCAACCCAAGGCACTTTGATGACCTGGGCGTACGACCTCTTCCTCAGTGTGGAGGAAGCACACAAGGATAAACAGCTTCAGCGCGGTGGCTCTTCTACGACCGTAGCTACCACCTTTGGTGGCTCCTCCACCCCTTCTCCTGGCACTAACTCCTCCTGTAGCGCCTAGGGCAAATGAAAGAAGGGCGGGAAGTGCAAGGGCAAGGGACAGCAATCTTCTTTCTGTGGCACTATCCTGACGTGCCACAACTATGGCCATACAAGGCACGGGTGACACACGTGTCCCATCTCTACTGACGAGGCCCGTATTTCTGCCGCCTTGTGCCATCAGCGTGAGCGCCGCCCTGGCACCTCCGCTACTGCCACATGCCCTCCCTTCTCCCCTAACAGCATGGTTGCCACCACCTACTCCACCATGCAACTTGCTCCTCAGCGTCCACTGCAAATTTCAATGTCCCTTCTCCATCCGTAGTAGCAGCAACAAAATGTCCCATTGTAGCCACTACCGTATGCACTACCGCTGCAGCGACAAAAGTATGCTTTGGCACAGCCAATGTACTATCCACAACCTCTGTCCCAGTGGAGCTCGTATCCCCCATACGGATTTGTGACCCCACAGTCTCTGGCACCTGATGACTCCACCGCTTGGATCCGTCTCCCACTGCCAGACACAGACCAACCTCCAAGGAGACCTCAGAGAAGCCGCCTGTTGCCATTCGAAGCCAGCTTTGGATGATGTTGCTTGGTTGGATGACTGGTATACTCGTTTCACCTATGTCCCATTGCTCAGCTTGCAGCATCTGTCTCCCTTCTTGCCTTCTGTTTCGTCACTCACTGTAGCTTCATGGCCTTTGTTTGTCACCCAGATGGTGCTTGGATCATTGTCTCTGGGGCCACGCATCACATGACGTCCTGTCGCTAGGCGTTCAGCATGCTTGGTCCCTTTGGGAAATTTCACATTGTCCAGACAGGGTGTGTACAGATCTTGCTATTCCATGGTGTTGGCGTCGTTTGCTTTTGCGGTCCGTCCGGTGACGTCTTCGTGACTGATGTGATGCATGTGACCAGTTTGGAACTCAGCCTCTTGTCTATCACGGCTCTCGACCTCATGAGCATGGACGTCCTTCAATCTTGTGGCATCGGCACTGTTTCCCTTCACCCATCTGGTCAGGTCATGTTCCGTGCTGTTTTTTGTGACAACCTCCGGCACGTCACTCGAATTATCTCATCCGTGTCCCCTCCCTCTTCCGAAACTACACATGTGTTTGTCACTAGTGTTCTTTCCTCAAAGCACGTGCACCTCCTTCACCAACGCCTTTGCCACATACACTCTGATGCTGTTGATAGCATGCTTAGCACCCAGTCCGTGCTCAGAATCAATCCCTCCACTTTCCAGTGGCCTTACTGCATCAAGTGCATCGAGTGTGCCAAGGGCAAGATGCACCAAGCTTCCTACCCTGCGTCCTCTTGTCGTTCCACTCACTCGTGGAGCTTGTCTACTCGGACCTCCTGGGCCCTCTCCCGGTTGCATCTGTGGTCGAGGGTGGCCAGTATGTGCTGACCCTTACTGATGACTACTCCCGCTATCGCTAGGTCATCTTCCTCCGCCGGAAGAGCGGCGTGGCCTCGCCCGTCCCTGCCAGGCACCTCACGGCTGATTGTAAGTGTGGTTGCACCCTCCGCCATTTTTGGTCTGACTGCGATGGCGAGTACATGGAGGATACTACTACCTATCTCAGCAGTCATGGGGTCCGCCATGAGATGTCCGCCCAGGGACACCGCAGTAGAACGATGTCTCCGAGCGCTAGAACCGCAACATGGCCGATACTATCTGTACCATGCGTGTCCAGTCTGGTTTTTCCAAGGGCTTCTTCTTTGAGGCCATGTCTTACATGACTTGTGTATGGAACCACGTTCCACATGGTCCCCTTCCCTGCCAAGCCATGCGGTACACATTGTAGTGAGGTCAGTTTGCCGATTATTGGCCTGCTTGTGTCTAGGGGTGCATCACCAATGTCTGGCTCACCGAGGACCAACGGGATAGCAGGCTTGCCCCTCACGACCGGTCTCTGCACATTCGTCGGTGTCTAGCATCAATCCAATACGTGGCGCTTCTGGGACCCAGCCCGGCATCACGTTGTTGAGTCCCACGATACCCTGTTCTTTGAGGACTTCTTCCATCGCAACCTCCTTCGTGTCCAGTCGACCTTGCCTTTTCTTCCATCCTTGTTGTCTCATGGGAGAGATACTTGTCGCACCGCCGCTCTAGCTCCAGAGGCACAGGTCTTCCCGCCTCCATTAGGAGATGGCCCGGATGCTTCTCACTCGCCATCCACCTCGCTGTCCAGTTCCCCTGCCGGCGATGCCATGTACCCGTCGGAGACGGGGTTCTCCGCTGAGTCCTCAGCCCAGCCTGACCTCTTGGCTGACCCCCTTTTGGCCTCCAATGCACCTAACCTCGTGGATCCGCCCATGTCTCACGATTCCTCGACATTAGAGCCGACGCCTACCCCTGCCTTGTCACCTCTTCCTCGTCAGGCTCCCTCTTCTACCACTGGCACCCAGGCACACCAGGTCTACACCCGCGCTCCTACTGGCATTCTTCGGCCCCATAAGCCGGTGCCAACCCCGGGTCCTCACACCAGGGCTCCTCGGCCAGCCTCCAACACACCAGTCGACGCACCTTCCTCCCCTCACATTGTTGTGAGAGATGAGCCCGGCATCAAGGTCCTTGGCCTGACGGCACTTGGCCTCGTTGCTCAGGACATTGACCCGGGCCCGGCCCTTGGCTACGCTCTCATCTCCCAGGAGCATCACCGTGCGGTATCCACCACCCTGGCCTGGGCTCTTGCAGGACATTACGCTGTCTGTGTGCTGATGGCACCGCCTTCCGACTGGCACCCAACCCACATAGCCTATGTCAGGCCCAAGCCGCTCTCAACACAGACCAATAGAAGGCTATATTTTGGGAAGAGCTCGCTGCTTTCAACGAGCATGCAGTGTAGGAGCTCGTGGAACTCCCCCCTGTCCGGAAGTCGATAGGGGCACAGTGGGTGTTTCGTCAAAAGTGGGAGCCAGATGGCACCTTGGACAAGCACAAGGCCCGAATCACCTCCAAGGACTTCTCCCATGTTGTTGGAGTTGACTACGACCAGGTCTTTGTCCTGGTTGGCCGTTTCACCACCATCCGGGTACTCTTCAACCTAGTCGCATAACATGGTTGGGAACTCTACCACATGGACGTGAGCAACGTTTTTCTTCACGGTGATCTTGATGGTGAGGAGCTCTACATGACACAGTCCCCTGGCTTTGACGATGAGACGAGCCGAGTCTGGCAATTGCAGAAGGCCTTGTATGGCCTCAAGTAGTCTCCTCAGTGTTGGAACATCAACATCAACCATACCCTTTTGAAGGGCAGATTTCTCTATAACACTTCAGACACAGCACTCTTCATCACTCCCCTTGGGACTCCCTTTGCTGCAATCCTTGTCTACGTGGACGCCCTACTCATCGCGTCTCCCGACCTTGCCGCAGTTGAGTAGGTGAAGGAGTTGCAGAAGGTGACATACAAGATGAAGGATCTTGGGCCGGCGTAGGGTGTTTCTTGGCATGGAGATTGAGCGCAATCTCACGCACGACATCATGTAGGTTCATCAGGCAGCGTACGTTTAGATGCTTGTTAACCACTTTGCCAATCTTCTGACCACTGTCCCCAGCACCTCCATCCCGATGACCCCATACGGGCAGGCAAAGGTGAAGGCTACCAGGACCAGCACCTTGGGTGCAGCGGTGGACATCACAGGGTTCCTCCACATCATTAGGTATCTCACGTTTCTCGCCACCACCACACTGGTGGACATCGCCTTTGTCGTGAATGTCCTCACCTAGTTCTCACAGGCCCCACACAAGCTGCACCTTGATGAAACCGTCCGCGTGTTGCGATATGTGGTTTCCACTCCACACCAAGGCCTCACATTCTGTGGACTTCCGTCTTTGGTAGCCGTGGACTACACTGACAGTGATTGGGCATGGAGCCCACATAGGTTGGGCTACACTGGTTGGATCTTTCTCATGGGGGGTACGGCAATTTCATGGTGTAGAGGGAAGAAATGGTGCGTCATACGCAGTACATCAAAAGCAGAGTATATGGCTTTGGGCGCTGGTACATGTGAGATTGTGTGGCTACGTTGTTAGTTGGGTGAGTTGCTTCAGCTTGTGTCATCCATCATCTTACATTTTGACAACGAGAGTGGCACTGTAACTGTCGATAACGATGGTTTCCACCATACACACACGAAGCACATCAATGTTGAGTATCACAATGTGCGTTCCTTGTTGAGTGAGGGTAGTGTTCACATCGTGTGGGTTGAGACTGTGAAGCAGTTAGCTGGCGTCCTCACCAAGATGTTAAAGTTCGACTCGTTAAAGAAGGCTGTGAGTATGGTCGGATTGCTACCTTGAATGCGTGTGGTGTGACTCTTTTGCTTGTATGATTTGTCGTTGCTCATCCGCGTTGCACATGTGATCTGTCTCCTCTTGACCTTGCACTGAGTGTTGGATCGGGGAGCATGGAGGAGCATCACTTCTACATGCTCATGCACACTGACGCCTTTGGATCATGGGGGATTGTTGTTGTTTTGCATGTGCACTGCCTCACTGACTCATGTTGTGACCTCTTGACCGGTGCACATGACTGACTCGATGGACGCTGAAGTCGACGGGGCGCTGCTCGGTGGAGTGGACGTGTTGCCGTGAAGCCGAGGGTGTGGTTATCCTTCTCCCCATGCTTCTGATACTGTACCCTCGCACGACTAGCTCCATCGGTAGCTATTCTTGGCTGTCACGTCATCCATTGTCGTAGTTGGCTCTCTCAATAGTGTAGTCGATGCCTGTGTTTGGGAACCGGTAACTCCTCATACCTATCTTTTGTGCTGATTCTGAATGCACAACTGCGTTTGCAACGTGGCTATTTTGGTATGGTCCAGTTTTTAGGAAAAACGGACAACGCCAGGATTTTGGGCTGTCTGGTGTCTGGCGGGGCTCACCTAGGAAATTGTGCCAGACAGGATAATGCTAGGATTTTCCTGGTTGGCTGGTGTTGTGAGCAACAAGCCTCACAGACCTGAGGAAAATCTTGAACTGAGAGGGGTCTCAGTTAGTTGCTCATTCTTGATTCCAAACCAGTCATTGCTTCATTCCAACTGCTTTCTGGCGCAAACTCTGACGCGCGCACTTCTGAGTAACAAACTAGAGCTCTCAGACTTGGACTTTAGTGCATCAGACTAAAGGGGCAGAATAAGCAACGAGCATGGGGTCATGCACGCTACACAAAAAACGCCACTGCCCCAACCTGTGCAATAGCTAGTTCCTTCTCCACTAGCCATCGTAAAGGCCGAGAAGGACCTAAAAACTGGCGCGTTTTGTCATAAAGCAGCCCCCTGGTGGAGGCAGTTCCAACCTGCCCCCACGGGTCTGCACTTGGTATCCATGGCTTTCTGTTGCTTTTGCGGGTTATAAGTCTAAACGTGAGCTATTTGGTTGCCGCTATGTTTCTGGGAGTGGAATGGGGCTGTGAGACAGTCACTTTTGCGAAGGGAATAACGTGACTTTGCATACGTTATTGAAGATGGACATGATTTAAACATTTTTAGGACTGATCATGAGCTCTCAAAGGCACTAAACCGTGTGAAATTCAGATAATCCCAGCTCCTACTACGTCAGCTGAAGCGTAGCACCCCAAACCAGCTGCTCAATTGGCGGCGCGCACCACATCGCCTGCCGAGGCGCTCTCACACATCAAGGACCCATCAAATGCCATTCCAGAGATGCAAATGTCCCTACACATAGTGGTGGTTCCCCTCGCACCTTTGGGGTCTGTTTCAATGAGTTAATCATCGATTTTGGTGATGGGGATTAATGTGGTTCGAAACCTGTTCGCGGACATGTATCAGAGTTTTTATGAAGTCCCTGAATAACAAACTAAACTGTTGAGTTTTGGACTCCGAGCCAGGATTTTGGCCAAGTTCCTCAACAACAAACTGCACTACTGACATCCGACGAATCATCCACCGGACGCCTTGGCAGCCTTCCATAGCAATATCCCCAGATGGAATTTTTTTACTCGTTCTAGTCGATTATTCACCGGCAGTCAAACTTCGGCCGACTCCTGAAGCCGCATCGCACATCCCAACTTTGGAAGCCCATATCTCCCTCGTTACTTGTCCAATTCCGGTGAAACAACTATCACCGGATTCAACGACTTGTCAAATTTTTGTGGCAATTCTCCATTTGAGGATTTGAGCAATCCTTGAGCTGCTAGATCTAACTGCGAAGATTTTCCTCTCACTAGCAGCTCGCCGGTGCCTCCAGGTGCCGCACCTGGGCATGCAAAGGGATAAATCTTCAATACTCTCCTCCTTGCACCTGCCATTCCTTCTACTTCTGCTTGCTCTCACTCATCTTCTGTTGTGCCCTCTAGCCCATCATAGCTAGACATCCCAAGCCCGGCCATGCTCAATGTGTGCCGGTCTACAGGTTGCACTTTGATCAAGCAATCCGCAAGCATGTTGTGTGTGCTGCAATGCTGCAGCACCACCTGCCCCTTTTCAACCATGTCCCATGCGTAGTGATAATGCATGTTGATATGCTTTATTCTCCTTTGTTGAGTAGGGTTGTTGGTGAGCAAGATGGAGCCGGTGTTGTCCTCTTGCACTACCATAGGCTCCCCCAGCAACCTACGGAGCCACACAACCTCATTGACAGCCTCGGCAGGTGAGATGTGCTCTGCTTCAAATGTGGAGGTGGCAACGTAATCTTGCTTCCTGCTGAACCATGAGACCACTGCACCACTGAGGAATAACACATAGCCGGATGTGGAATTCTGCTTGTCCACATCGATAGCGTAGTCTATATATGTATAGCAGGCCAAATATAAGGGGCCCGCCCGCCCCTTGCCGTCAAACCTCAAGCGCGCATGCCGCCTCGCCTGAAGGTATCGGAGGATGCGCTTGACTGCCTGCCATTGTAGTGGCCTTGAATCGGCCATGTACCTGCTCATTTGGCCCACCGCGTGGGCCAAGTCTGGTAGAGTCACCACCATGGCGTACATGAGGCTGTACACCGCCAATTGGTAGGGCACCCCTGCCATATCCTAGCGCCCTTCTTTTGTTTGCAACGCCATTATCGCTCTCAGTTCCCACGTCGTAGAGACTGGACTGCCAATTGGTTTGCAGTCCTCCATGCCGTACCGCTTCAGTACTTCAGCCACGTATTTGGCTGGCCCTAGCTCAAGCATGCGCACCCTCTGGTTTCGAGAAATGCTCATCCTAGGTAGTATTCCAGCTTCCCTATGTCCGATACCTAGAGTCTGCTGCTCAGTTGCTCTTTCAGGCACTGTAGGCTTGGCAGATTTGTCGAGCACAAAATCAAGTCGTCCATGTAGAGTGCGATAATCTGATGGAGCTGCTTGTTGCGCCGCACTTACATGTTGTGATCCGACTCACAGCGCTTGAAGCTAAGTTGTGCCATGAAGCTGTCCATCTGTTGGTACCAATATCTGGATGATTGTTCTAGCCCATACAAGGACTTCTATAGCTTGCACACCTTGCCCTCCGGTGCCTCCACCCCCTCTGGCAACTCCATGTAGATCTTCTTGTCTATGATGCGGTTGAGGAAGGCCTCCTTTACGTCCATTTGGTGGAACTCCATGTCCTTTGCGGCCGCCACTGCAAGGATTTCCCGGATGCTTGTGAACTTGGCAATGAGAGTGAACGTCTCATTCTAGTGCTCGCCCTTATGCTGTGCGCATCCCTTCGCCACCAGTCGCACCTTTTACTTTTCAACCACATCTTCCTTTGTGAACTTGGCGTTAAAGACCCACTCCAAGCCGATGACCTTGGTATCTTTTGGCATGTCAACCAGCTCCCACGTGTTGTTCTCCGTGATGTACGCCAGCTCCAATTTGATGGCTACGTCCTGTTGATCCCCTTTGGCCCGTGCAAGCACCTCTTGCACAGTAGTCAGTTCTATTATGCAGGCAGCATGCACCGCGTCAAGTCGATCCATCAACCGGCACTTGTGTCGAGACGCTTTCCCGCTTTTTGCTGCCTCCCGCTGCTGCGTGAAAGTTCTGGTGGCACATCGTCGCTCTGCTACAATCCCTCCGACTTTGCACGCTCCGGTGAATCATCGACCAAACAGCTCCCCGAGTATCACTCCTGTGCCGGTGAAACATCGCCTGAATGGCCGGCGTATCCAGTGGATTTTTTATTAACGCCCGATGCACACTCTGCCGGGAGTGCGCGCCTTTGCACCCTTGGTGCCTCATCCGCCGGATCCTTCTGGTGGATCTCCTCATCAGCTTGATCCTCATCAGAGTTCTCCGCTTCAACTGCCATCACCGGTGCACCATCGTGCTCTAATGCCCCATCCTCAACTTTGGCATCCGCCCGCTCCTTCTCATAGTCAAGGAGCTGGAACCACTCTCCCGTCTTTAGAGATTCCACCACGCCCACTTTGTTGCTGCTCATGTAGCTTTGCAACTCGTCAAACTTCCGCCCAAAAGATTTATGCCAGTTTTACATCCACCAACATGGTCCTTACCATGTTTAGCAGGGTCTGGTTTGTTGGAGTGATGCTCCTCACCATGGCAGGAGCGACTCCAAAAGGGAACACCAAAAAGACAAGCCCAAGTGGCTTAGTCGTCAATGGTGTCCACCTCTAGAGGTAGGGGCCCGGGTTCAAGTCTAACAAGAACAATTTCTGTCCTGCCTCAAGGCAGATGGAAGATAGATACCAGCAAGCTAGCTCAACCTCTAGAATTCCTCCTTAAGGTTGTAGAAGGCCAGGTGAGGGTCCAGGAAGGTGGCACACCTTCTAGAAGGGGTGACTTGTCCTACAAGGCATCTAGAGGTGTCTTGGTCTTCTGGGTACCTTCCCTCCTACTAGAAGCAAGCTGAGGACTCTAGGAAGGGGCAGAAGCTTCTAGAGGAGGGAAGGGATGCCTTCCTAGGTGGGGAAAGGACAGCCTACCAAGGTCCACTCTAGAAGCCATAGAATCTGCTAGGAAGCTTCAAATCTGGCATGCTTTGGTGTTCTTAAAAGCTTAGATCAGTGGCTATAAAACTCCACTTCTTGTGAGCCTTGATCAAGTGTTTATTCCCAGTCAATTCAGGCCAAAACTATTTCCTCCCTCTCTGACCAGTTTTCTCTAATCCTTGGAACCAGTTGCCTCCACAGTTTCAATCTCTCCAAAAACAGTTGGTGGTGTGAACCAGCCACTGCAAGGGAACCTCCAGGGTGCACACTCACCCTCAGGCCAACATGGTTTGCCCCATCCGCCACGCCATTTGACTGAGTCAAACATGGCATAGTTTGTTCCCATTTTATGTGTGCTGGTTCATCCACCCGCTATAGTCCATGTACTCTTCACCGTTGCCGCTGCATAGTGCTCTAACCTTCCGGTTAGTCTGCCTCTCCACCACGGTGACATACTCCTTCAGCCATTCCAGGACCTTGCCTTTCCGCTTCATGAAGTACATGCCGATTTTTTTGCTGTAGTCATCAATGAAGGTGATGAAGTGACACGCGCCGCTCTTTGACGCCATCTTGAATGGTCCACACACGTGGCTATCCATGACCTCCAGCAGGTCCGAGGCATGATTCACGTTCTCGTTGAACAGTTTGCACCGCGCCTTGCCCAAAATGCAAGGCTTACACTTTTTTTTCTTTGCTACATTCGTCGCCTCTTCCACACCGTTGATGTCTAGGCAGCGTGCCAGCTCGCTCTTCTCCATCTCCGTCACGATTGCGGGTGAGGAATGCCCCAGTCGTTGGTGCCAGAGCTCTAGATGAGCTCCCCCTCCTTTGGCCAGGTTGACGGTTCGTTCCTGCAAGTCTACTGAATCTTTCATGGTAAGGATCACCTTGGTCTCTACGAAGTAGAGGCCTCCCTCACACTTAGCCTCCAGCACGAGCTCGCTACCACTTTCCTTTTGCACAACTACCCCCTTTCTCTAAAGGAGCTCCTCAAACCACTTCTCCGTCAAGTGGCTGACACTTAGAATGTCAACCAAGCCGGGTACGTGCTGCACATCCTTGATGACGCATTGCACCCGCTTCCCACCAACCACCACCTCCACGTCCACATCTCCTTGGCCAGCCGTTGGCTTGACCTTGTCGTTCGCGACCACCATGGATTTACGGGACTTGGTGTAGTTGATGAACCCGACTTTCTCGACCTGGCTATCCTCCTACGCTCTGGAGTCAAGGCATCGCTGGTTGGCCTTCTTGAGGTAATCGTTTTGAGTGCCGTTAAAGGAGCGCCTTCTTGCCTTTGGTGTCCTTGCCGCCGGTCTTTGCCTCCTCGGTGCACTCACAGGCCCAGTGGCCCTCCTTGCCGTAATTACGGCATGCACCCTTTGTGGCACCCTTCTTGCCGCTGCCATGTCCGCCACTTCCTTTGGCCCCACTTCTGCCACCACGCATTTTGGTGACGAGGGCCAACAAGGAAGACGAGGACTCCCCAAGCTCCGTCACTGCACCTCATTGCCTATGTAATCTGCGACTACCCATAGGTGACCTTGTCCTCTGTCCATCCTCCCAAGACTGTAATGAGAGGGCTCCAATTGTCACGAAGGGCCATGAGGAGGGCCATCACGTGCAGATGTGTGTCGATCTTCCACCCCACGTCCTTGCACTGTGATGCAAGCGACTCAATCTGCTGCATGGTGGAAATGACATCATCTCCCTCCTCGATTCTCACTATCAGGAGTCGCTTCATTGCAAAGATTTTGCTTGCCAGTGACTTGGATCCATGGATGGCGCAAAGTTTTTGCTGAGCCTCTGTTGCCAGCTTGCAGCCCTAGAAGTAGCCCCACTACGACTCAGTTGTCCTGGATACCAGAAACATGTGCGCCTCCGTATTCGTCTTTGCGAAGGCCTCCTTCTGTGCTTCCATTGGCGTCACTTCGTTGAGGACTTCCGTTCCCTGCATGACCTCCTGCAGCCCCTTATGAGCGAGGTGCATCTCAAAGTGCCACCTCCATAGTCCGTAGCTAGGGCCACCTGCATACTCCTAGATGGGTTGCCTCTCCTTCTGTGCAGATTACGCCATCTTCAAGTGCAGGACCTCAAAGTTTGACAGTGATGTTGTCCCTGACAATCCCGTCCGCCGCGAAACCCATGAGCTATTTGCAGGCCGGTCAGGTCTGTGGGCCCATAACCCTTTGTCAGAAAACGGCCCCCTGGTGGAGGCAATTCCAACGTGCCTCAACCGGTCTGTACTTGCTTTCCACGGCTTTCTGTTGCTGGTGCAGGTTCTGAGTCTAAGCGTGAGCTTTCTGGTCTCCTCATGCTATGCTTCTTGGAGTGGAAGGGAGTTGTGAGACATTCGCTTTTGCGATGGGAACAACGCGATTTTGCATAAGTTTTTTAAAATGAACATGATCTAACAATTATCATAGCTACTCATGAGCTCTCAAACGTACCACACTGTGTGCAATTGGGATCACTGTAGCTCCTGCTATGTCAGCCAAACAAACTGTACTACTGAGTTTCGGACTCCGAGTCAGGATTTTGGCTGTCCCTTAGTAACAAACTGCACTACTGACATCCGGCAAATCATCCACTGGACGCCTCGGCAGGCTTCCGGAGCAAAATCCCGAGATGGAATTTTGTTACTAGTTCGGATCGATTATTCACCCGCAGTCAAACCATGGCCGACTCCCAAAGCCGCCGCGGACACCCCAACTTTGGAAGCCCATGTCTCTCTCGTTACTTTTCCAATTCCGGTGAAATAACTTCCACCGGATTCAGTGACTTGTCAACGTTTTGGGAAAATCTTCAATTTTTAGGATCCAAGCAATCCTCAAGCCGCTAGATCAAACTGCGAGGCTTTTCCTCTCACTAGCAGCACGCCGGTGCCTCCCAGCATCGAACTTGGGCATGCAGAGGGGAAAATCTTCAACATGTTTGACCGCGTGTTTGCCTCACCAGGTCCTTGTTGCAAAGGTTTTGAGCACACTTGGCCTGTGCTCATGATGGAGAAGACCCACCTCAAGAATGGGCACAAGCAAGTGCTACTCATCATACACTTTTTTTTAAGCAAACGACAACGCCATGCTTGCGGCGTACGCCAAGGCGTACACCACAGCATACCCTACCGCGACACAAGCTGGAACCACGGTCATATCTGACTGTGAAAAAGGCTTGGTGAATGCGGTGGAGGCCAAACTACCCAGTGCAATGCACACTTACGGCACCTGACACCTCATGAGAAACGTGCAGTCCAGGTGCCAGGGCAAGTTGGGCACACTGTTTTGGAACCTGGCCCATGTGACAACACAGGAGGACCGGGATGGGATCGCTTTTTAGATTCACTGTGGACTACCTACTGGGTGGTAATGGGTAGTCAGACATCCCCAAAGATTGATGGAGCAGGTTTTAATGCCTTGTACCTCGTGGAGGATACACCACCAGCAACGCCATAGAGTCACTCAACGGTAAGCTTGTCAAGCTCTGGCAAATGTACACGTAATTCTACTTTGTGAACCTCCATGTCTTCATGCTGAGGCTCTGGCATATCCATCGCAAGATGGCACATGACGCAAAGGGCACCATTGCACCGGCTCTATACCTGAAGGTGCAGAACAACTATGATCGCAGCCGGGAGTACAACTTGGACCTGGATGGGGAAGACATGGGGCCTTGGACAAGTGGCACAACAGTATGCAGAAACGACACTCCACGCGACGTGAACACCAGCGCCAAGGAATGCTTGTACGGAAGGTGGCGCGAGTATGGGGTGCCCTGTCCGCATGCCTGCAGCCTCTTGCTGGAGAATGCCCTCAACCTCGTGGCATACGTGGACTACGGCTACCTCAACCTCAGCTAGAAACGCACATACAATGCCCCATTCTGCCTACCCAAGGTAAATCTTATGAAACCGGCTGGACCGAAGTGGCTCTAGCTTGGCCCACGTTGCGGTCACAGGCGTTCAACCACAGTGAGACTTGATAGGTACGCAAAGCTGAAGAGGCGAAACATCTGTGGCTGCTGTGGAAAGCAAGGTCATGTGCGTTGTGCATGCCCTAACACGGAGGCACCAACCCTTGAGCAGATGGCAGCCCCATGCGTCACAGAGCTTGAGGCAGAGTGTCACATGAGGACGTTTTGCAGGTCAAACGTGAAGGCCATGGGGTACTCCGGGGATGAGGCGGAGGATGTTCACCTTGCAGAGGAGGAGGCAGATTTAGATGAGGAGGATGAGGAGGAGGAGGAGGAGGAGGAGGAGGAGGAGGGGGAGGAAGAGGAGGATGAAAAGGTCGACTACCATGATGAGATAGTCAACCCCATCTTCGTCTCTAGTAAGGATGAAGGGGTCGACCACCATGATGTAGAGCAGCGTGAGGAGGCATGGATGGCTTTCCATGAGGAGGTCGAAAACATCAACCGTGCATTCAGGATCTTGTGATTTTGCCTCTGATGCTCATTATCCAGTGTCTTGTTTTTCATTGCAGCACCTATTTCATGGTGTTAAGACATGTTTCTAAAGTAGTGTCCTAACTTGTTTTTCCTCCTTGTTTGTTTCGATGTGTGAACTTCACAGATATCTCTCAAGAACAGCTCCTATGGAGGAGGTGCATGCTGGATTACAAGTGGCTAGAGTTGCACTCCTCCATTAGACTAGTTTCCCGTTTGTGGTTAGGTTGGTGTGTTATAAAACTACGTTTATGTGAGAGTTCAATTTCTCACTCATTCTCATGTGTTGAATGATATCCACTTTCCATGTGTGTTTAAAATCATTAACAACCAAAATAAGAAAGGGTCTACAAAAGGAGTACTGACAAGATCATTTTATTCTCTTTCAATCAACTCTCCATTAGTCCAAGCACTTTGACAAGGAACCTACCTGACTTATCAAACATGATTTCATGTAACCTACTTGACTTGTCAGTGGTCTTCATCTCAGGAGTGGGTGCAGTATTGGTGTGTCAGACACTCTATTCATCCTTGTGACAGCCGGAAACAATAAGATATGTGGGGATGTGCCAGTGTACTGTGGCATACCATGATGAATGCCCAATGGATGGCTCTACAAGTGAAGCAGAACCAGATGACGTGCACGGGGAAGACATTTTCTACGATGAGGATGAGGACATTTTCTACGATGAGGACAAGGACACTTCCTACAATGCATTTCCCTGTGAGGGATGGCAAGGATGTGGATGTGAGGTGTGCCAGTGGCTCTGGTTGTGCAATATCCTGGATCCAAAGTGCTTGGATGCATTGTGGTTTCCTCAGTAGTGCTTCTTCTTGGCTGTCTGGAGAGATGTAGTTCTTTGTTAACATGACAATTATGTCTACTGAAATGATGATATCCCATACCTATGCAAGAAACAACAATTATATCCATTTCTCATACCACAATGATGCATCCATGCTCCATGAAAACTCAATCATAATCATGTATTCATCCTGCGTGTACAATGTGATGGAGGCTATGTGGAAAAGAACACTTCCAACGCACTCTGACAGTCATACATTGAAACAATGTGCAAGAGCGTGGCTTTAGACATTAAAACAACCATTCCCATATGTCTCACTGACTGAATAATCGAATGCCCATAATGATGCCATGTAGAAAATACACAAAGTACCCACAAAACACTTTGATGATACGAAAACTATGCCCATAAACCTTGTTTCAAACCCCCGATAGATTTGCAAGATAACGCAATAGTTTGCAACAACAAAAACATGTTCCACACAATTTATCTCTCAGCCACATGATAATCTTCCTCGCAACATTCTCATCACCTTGCGGGGACATCGGGACATGCTCCCGACGTCCATTGATGGTGTGCACGGCGTCGGCAAATTCCACAGTGGACAATATGGCATTGTCACTGGTGGTTTCCATTTGGCCACCCTTCATTAGCAATTGCACTGTCCTCTTTTGTGAGATGCACAAGTGTTGCCTCCAGTGCAAAGAAAACCATTTACATGCGCGGCTCCTGCTTGAACAAACTCCATGCCGTAGAATGCTAATCAACAAAACAAACCACACGCTGTCAACACAGCCTGTGAACATGCGATGTTTGTGTAGGACATGCAGGTCTTTCACGACTAGATACATCGAGATAATAGTGGATACATTTGTCATGTCCTTCCCTTTTCGCTCACACAATGGTAAAACTTGGGCACCTTTATCGTTTCATTTTTTTCTATGGACACCGGTGACATAGCGTTTTCAACAATGGACACCTCCTTTTTGGAAAACGCTGATCTATCGACCCAAACGATATGCACCACTGTATTTGTGCCCATCTTGAAAGTGGAAGGAATTCTCACAATTTACGAGAATAAATCGCTTGTGCTATGTGTTATGCCGAGCAGAGTGGGGATGATGAGCAGGTAGAAGTTGCGAGGAAAAACATGATTTAGAATTTGGAACATTTGAGCAATTCATATTTAGCTGTAAGTGTACTTCGATGACAAGTGTCGAAATGGTCGCACATACATGTGCAAGTGTCGAGTTACAAATGAGGCATAGTCAGGGTCGTTGGGTCGATTGTCAAGGGATGCATGTGGAGTTGCGTCATAAGTGGTCGGATTTGAGAAGGTCCGCCGAGAACTCTGCCGGCTTCGAGAATCGATGCTGATGATGCAAGATGCATCTTTATAAATCCATGTTTGTCTCGGTGCGTCAAGAAGCCGACCAAAAGGTCGTAATACTTCTGTCGTAGGTTCTCAAGAGTGGTAAATGTTATCAATGTGGGAAGGTTCACCGGAGGACAAGGGCAGTTGGTCTAATTACCCTCTTCCGTCGGGGTGACAATCGGGGTCTCAATGCTCGGTGCTTTGTGTAGTAACAGAAATGCCCATTCGGAGATATTAGAAACTCGTGTACATCTGGTACATAACACTTCCCCCCCTTTTAGCCACAATGTCCCGTAAAGCATGCAGAGGTAGCCTAGCAACGGCGGTAACAGCCGTCGATTAGGGAATCGACTTCTTGGAGGTTGTCGTAGGGTTCCCAACTGTTATGCGCGGTGTCGTAGCCATGCCACTTGAAAAGAAATTTTGTGGTTTTTCCACGTCATTGATGGCCAAGGATATCCTCGATGACATATTTGGTGTCCTCTTCTACTTGTACAGGAAGAGGGGGAGGGATATCCCTCCCGGGGAAGGTCTCTCCGGGGTCTCAATAGTGCTTGAGTCTACTGATATGGAACACCGGATGAACTTGCATAGTGTCGGGGAGTTTGATTCGCGCAACCATAGGGGTTTGTATGCACTCAATTTCAAACGGTCCCAACCATCGGGGTGTGAGATTCCAACACTCAACTCTACAAATCTGGATGTGGGCCAAGCTGAGGACTTTGACACTGGCAACAAAAACGTCGTCGTTACGATGTCGATCAACTGCTTGTGTCATCGCTGCTTGCGTCTTTGTGAGTTTCTGTCGTGTTTCTTCCGCGATGATGGAGAAGTCTCGGCGTTAGACGTCAACCGCAAGAATGTTGCTTCAGCTGTGTAGCCCGGCTGGTGTGGCGGGAAGTTTGTCAAACTCCACTTTAAACGGTGTTTCACCCGCTGCGGTGGAGATTGCCAACCACAGGGGTTTACATGCGCTTGAAATCAAATGGTCCCAGCCATCGGGATTTAAGCTTCGAACAGTCAACCCCACAAAGTTTGATCTCGGTCGAACTGAGAAGTGTTTTATCGCCAACAATGAAAACGTCGTCATTGCAATGTCGATAGGCTTCTCGTTTCATCACCGCTTGTGTCTTTACAAGCGTATGTTATGTTTCATCCCAGATGATGAAAATTTCACGGTGTTGGACGTCAAGCGCGGGAATGCTACTCTGGCTGTGTAGTTTTGCTAGTGCGGTGGAAAGTTTGTCATACACCACTTCAAACAGAGTTCTACCCATTGCGGTGGCAATTGTCGAGTTTTATGCGATTTCGGCGGTTGGGAGTTTTTGTACCCAATCCATTCCATGAGGTTCGCATAACTCTTGGAGTAGTTGTTTGATTGTTTCATTGGTCCGCTCGGTTTGGCCATCAGTTTGAGGATGGAACGCCATTGATAGCTGGATCGGACTGCCGTAGCAAGTCATTAGTTCACGCCACAAACGGCTGGTAAATTGACCATCCCAGTCGCTTGTGATGGTCCTTGGAACACCATGCACGCTATTGTAAAAAAACAACCGTGCTGTTCCTTTGGCGGTGACGGTGGTCATCGTCGGAACGAAGTGAGACATTTTAGAAAGCATATCAACAACCAAGAGGATTGTGTCATATCCCTTTGGCGTGACCAGTAATCCCATGAGGAAGTCCATGTCGGTCCATAGTTTTGTCGGAATGGGAAGCGGTTGCAGAAGTCCGGGGGGCCATATGCGACGAGACTTTTATCACTGACATGTGTCACATGATTTGGAGAAGTAGGCTACGTCAGATTGCATCTTTTCCCACCAGCAGTGTTTTGCCAGCTTCTTCAGGTCCTTGTCTTCTCCAAAATGTCCACCTGGACAAGTGTTGTGGAATTCTTCGAGCAGCATGCAAAGGATTTCTTCGCTCCGAAAAACGGCCACTTGATGAGTGAATCTTCACCTCCAATAGGGTGCGTCATACACAAATTTTGCCTTTTGTATCTGCCATGCTGGTGGTAGCCTCGTGTGAACAGCCGCCTAATGTGGAACACCAAATGGACTTGCATAGTGTCGGGGAGTTTGAGATGGGCAACCACAGTGGTTTCCATGCATTCAATCTCAAATGGTCCCAACCATCAGGAATTGAGTTTTGAACAGTCGGCTCTGTAAAGTTTGATGGTTGCTGAACTGAGGAGGACTTTGTTGCCAGTGGTAAACATGTCGTCGCTGCGATGTCAGTCGGCTTCTCGCTTCACCGTCGCTTGAGTCTTCACGAGCATGTGTCGTGTTTTGTCCCAGATGGTGGCAAACTTGCGTTGTTGGATGTCGACTGCGGGAGTATTGCTTTAGATGTGAAGTCTAGTTGGTGTCGTGGGAAGTTTGCCATACACCACTTCAAATGGAATTTTGCCTGTTGTGGACGTCGCCGAATTACTTGCGAGTTCGGTGGTTTGGATTTTGGCTGCCCAATCTGTCCCACATAATGTTATAAGAAGTTGCTCGAGCGTCTGATTGGTCCGCTTGGTTTGGCCATTGGTTTCAGGGTGGAATACCATGGAAGGCTGGATCTGACTACCGTAGCGAGTCATTAGTTCGCGGCAGAAACGGCTGGCATATCGATCATTTCTGTTGCTTGTGGTGGTTCTCTGCATGTCGTGTCGCCATACAATGTTGTTTAGAAATAGTTGTGCTGTGCCTTTGGTGGTGACGGTGGTCGTTGTTGGGATGAAGTGGGACATTTTGAAAAATCTGTCAACAACCACGAATATTTTGCAATATCTCTCGGGTTTGGTTGGTAGTCCAGTGACGAAGTCCATGGAGATGTTGATCCACGGTTCTGTTGGCATGGAGAGCTGCTGTAGTACGTGGCCACAAGACGTGGCCACGCGACTTGACCACGCTGCGTGGCCACGTGCAACAGGATTTTTGTCACTGACACGTGTCACACAATTTGCAGAAATTGGCCGTGTCAGTTTGCATCTTGTCCCACTAGTAGGACTTTGCCAGCTTCTTCAGCATCTTTTCCTCTCCAAAATTTCCACCTGGACCGGTGCCATGGCATTCTTCAAGCGGCATGTGGTGGAGTTTTTCATTTGGGGATACAACCGCCTGGCGAGTAAATCGTCGTAGCAAAAACAGTTAGTTGTGCCAGAACTTGGACTTGTCGTATCCACCATGCTAGTCTTAGGCACGTGTGGAAAACAACTGGAGATGCAGATCTTGATGCAGTTGAAATGTCGCTCCCTCAGCCATTAAGTCTCATCGGTGACTGAGAGCATCTGCTGGGTTGGTTTTGCCCGGCTCGTACTCAATATCATAGTCAAACCCGGATTTGAGAAACTCCATCCATCAGGTTTGACGTTGACTGAGGTTTGACTATGTCTTCAAATACTTCAGTGCATGATGGTAAGTGCGTAAAACGCATCAGCGACATTCAAGATAGCCCTGCCACTTCTTAACTGCATGTACGACCACAAGTATCTCCTTCTCGTGTACGGCATAGTTGAGTTCCCATCCGCGTAACTCGCAACATGTACGTGACCTGTTTCTCTTTGTTGCCTTGATCCTGTAGGAGAACCATGCCAATGGCTTGGTCGGAGGCATCCGTAGCCATGATGGAGTTGATCGTTGGATCGGCCAATCATAGGGTTGGCACCAAGGTCAGCGCGTTCTGTTGAGCAGTGAACGGTTCGTGTTCGTTGTCTCCCCGCCGCCACTCATTTTCTTTTCAAGTGAGATCAACGAGAGGCGTTGAAAATTGGGTGTAATCCTGTACATAATTTTGGCAGTAATTTTAGAAGCAGATGAAAACTTGAACATCTCGGAAGTTGGTCTGTGTCAGCCAATCAGCGACTGCTGCCAATTTTTTTCGGATCCATGGTGACTCCTCTGCCATTGATAATATGACGTAAAAACTTAATCAAACGGGGACCAAAGACGCACTTTGCGAGTCTTCAAGAGAATTTCTCTGTTTGTGAAACTTTGAGAACTTTTTGGAGATGTCCATCGTGGTCCTCTTGGGTACCGTTGTACACTAGAATGTCGTCGAGGTATACCACAACAAAATCGTCAAGGTACTGGCAAAAAATATTGTTCATTGCAGCCATGAACATCGTCGGGGTGTTTGTGAGTCCAAACAGCATGACCATTTACTCCAAATGCTCATAACGTGTTCAAAATGCTGTCTTCTCGATGTCAGCGTCTGCCATGCGGATCTGGTGATAACTGAAACGTAGATCGATTTTAGTGAAATTTTGAGCTCCTTGGAGTTGGTAAAAAAGTACGCAATGTTTTCATTATTTGTTTCCTTTTGTTCTTTGTTTCACGAGAGAAACATATGAATATACATCTGACCTATACTAGTGTTCAGCTTTTGTTTTTGCGATACTTTTGTATTAAAGCTTTGAGTTCCGGAACCTATACTTGTCTTTGTTTTCCCGAGACATAGGTCGCGGTCGTTGCTGTCGATCTTGAGGCAGAAAAGACTTTGCTCCTATCGGGGAGAGACGGCCGTCATTGAATGCCGGTAGAGAGAACGATAGGCTGTCGGCTTTCCTGTCCGTTTACCGTCGGGTGTCGCTGGAGAGACTCATCTGTTGCTAAGACCCCCTAGTGCGTGGCATAGTGTATATGAATCAGTGCAACCAGTTTGTATGAAAGATTGCACTTCTCATACACTGAGTGTGCGATGCTATACAGTTTCGATTCGAATCAGGTTGCGATGTTATTTATCAAAGAAGGTGTCTGGTTTGCGAAGAATAGCACTGCGCAATCGGCACAAAAGATCTACCACGAGGATGGATGTTGTCGT
Source organism: Penium margaritaceum (assembly GCA_023375785.1). NCBI lineage: Eukaryota > Viridiplantae > Streptophyta > Zygnematophyceae > Desmidiales > Peniaceae > Penium > Penium margaritaceum. Next base: position 2,131 of record SZWC01001739.1, on the reverse strand, counting down.
TTCTCCTGAGCGTCGGATATTTCAAACGGAACAGAAAACGGCTATATCCAATGAACTATTCTTCCGTTTCCAGATAATGTTTCCGCATGTTGACAATCATTAAAGACGAAGGAACATAGATATTCAAAATCGTTTAGACCGTCGAAATGCATTTGAATCTCGACGCGGGCGGTCTGAAACATCTCATTGATAGAATGTCACATGTTCGTGTTTATCACTTGAGAACGGTTTAAGCTCTCTTTCTTACCCAAATCGGTGAAAACATCAATTCAGCACTCATCGACTTTCAATCATTCTATTGCATGACTGATTATGCACAAGAAAAGAGTCAAAACAAGTCGCTGTTTGCAACAAGTCGCAACGGTCTTCTATGAACTTTGCTATACGCAAACTCGACAAACGTGACCTGGCAATGCATTTGGCAAGTCAGATTCCAAAACTCTCAGGGAGTCGGTTTGCACTTTCTCGGCGTCTATATTGTGATGCAAACGTCGTCGGTTTGCTCTGTAAAATGCAAGGTTATCACTCTAGATTCAGCCTTTTTGGAATGGGGATGTCGCACACTGAGTGCGTGATAAGTGCACTTTCACACGTATTCTGAGCGCACTGGCAACATGCATTACCCCCGTACACTGGGCCCATCTCTGGACCACCTTGCAAGCTCTGGAAGGACTAGTCGTGTCAAAGCAGGAAACGACAAAGAAAATGACAGTGCACTGTCGTCGGCAGGCAGACGGCCGTCGCGATGATGTGATAAGCTGCTTACAGCGATCGGCCGGCCGGTTCCGAAGGACGGTTGAGATATCAAGGGAAAAACGACGTTCGGAACTTTTGTTTCACTTTTCCTATGAGTGTTGCACTAAAAACATGTTCAGACACATATGTGTCAGAAGCTAATTACATGTTTTCTATGCTACAAACACCAGTTACAACACACTTCATACTGGTGAACATTATCTCAAACTGTCTTCTTGTATTTTATAGTTGTTGTTTTAGGTAATGTTCTTATCACAATGATTGGCCCAAAATACAAAATAAAAACACACACTATCATAAGAAAAATGAGATGTAAATTTTACCTTTTCACGTACCTCTCCAAAACGTTATGCATTAGACAAATAAGCCAAAAATCAACGTGTGACTAAACACATGAGACAAATCTGCACACTGAGTGTGTTCTTAATGTACTTTTGTATAGTGACTAAGCGCACTTGCCACATACACTAACCCAACGCACTGGGGAATCTCCTAATGATAGGATTTGCTTGCCATAGAAGACAAAACAACAGTGTGTAATTGGACACATGAGACAAATCATTACACTGAGTGCGCTCTTAGTGTACTTTTATATGGTGGGTGAGCACACTTGCCACATACACGACCCTCACGCACTGAGGTCCTTCTTAGAAGGAACTTGTTTTTCCATGTAAGACAAGAATGAAATATTTATCTGACATATAAGACAAATGAGCACACTGAGGGCGCTCTCAGTGTACTTTTGTATGGTGATTGTGCGCACTGGCCACATGCACTAACCCCACGCACTGGAGTTCTTCCTAAGAAGAGCATTTATACACCATATAGGACAAAAGTGCACTCTTCTCTTACACTACGGAAAGAGTGTAAGGACTGGTGTAAGATACTCCCTTGCAAGAGAGCACAGTCAAGGTACACACTAAAAAACTAGTGTATGAAATGGCCTCGATTAACCATACCTCCAGTAGTGTATTGCCCGACTGGTACAAACGTCTTGTCAAAAGCTATGCCTGGGACATGGGAGAACCCCTTTGCAGTAAGTCTTGCCCTACACTTGTCGAGTGAACCATTGGGCTTGTGCTTTTTCCGAAAGACCCAACGGGCATCGATGGCCTTATGTCCATAATGTAGATCAACCAACTCGTAAACAACATGGTCGTCAAGGGCATTCGACTCATCACGCATGGCAGCCTCCAACTATTTAGCATTGGAGGTTGTGCACGCTTGATGCACCATGGTCGGTTCAGCTGATAAGGTCGTTGTAGTCGTCTTGGCATGACATTTGGTGATGCTACTCAAGACAGCCATGTCCAAACATCGCACAGGTTTAGAGGCTAGAAACGTGTAGCCAAGGATGGAATTGGGATGGAAAACC
>SZWC01001738.1:246844-257498 GCA_023375785.1 Penium margaritaceum | reverse complement strand
GCATACCAGCGCAGAAAATATAACACAGGTCAGGACCGGCTCACCTCCAGCCTGCGGACTCCACAACGGCTCAGGTGGGAGGCAACCGGCCAAAGCGGTAATGACCGGCAAGGCAACGGCACTGGCGGGGACCACCGACAGAGAACCACGAGGCGGTTCGGTCCCAACGTCACGACAACGGAAGGACATCCCGCCACCCCGCCAACAAGCGGCCAAGCCGTAGTGCGGAGTCGGGAACCGACTCCGCACCCAAGCTGCTTCGGCGGCAGCAGCAGCTTGCCTTCGGCGACACCGCTCATATCGACCACCTTAGCGTGTGGTCGCCTTACCTTTTCCTAGCCATCAGTATTTAGGACACTGTACTTGCATGCTCAGTTCAACTAAGCAAGATTTGTCTCTTTGCTTCAGTTCTTCCTTGTTCTTCCCCCGCCTTCCCGGCTGCGGCATTGCATCTCTGATCCGTTCCTTCGCCCGCCTTCCCGGCTGTGGCATTACTTCATCGTTGCATTCCTCTTGCCCGCCATTCTTCGGCTGCGGCTATCTCCTCTGTCATCTCAGTTAGCGCCCGTGCTAACCAAGCACTGCGCCCACGCTATTGCCCGTCCCTCAGTGCCACGAACCAGAAGTCTGTACCACAGGACTGCGGCGTTACTCAGCTTCTTCATCCATCATCGATTGCCTCGCTTCCCTCGGCCCGCCTCCTCTGTGCTGCGGCCTCAACTCTTCCGTGCCCGCACCTGTGGTGCTGCACCCACGCATCGCCCGCACCTTGGCGCTGCGGCTTGTCGCCCGCGCCTCGGTGGTTGCGGCTCCAGCCTTCACCTCATTCTCCCGTATTGTGCCGTGTTCATGCTCATCAGTATCTAAGGAGTTTGTCCTTGTGTTGATCCTACTTATTACCCTCATACATCATCAGCTCTGTCAACATGCCTGTAACGTCATGGCATCGTCAGACTGCTGCAACTTCGTCGATGTTTCTCCTCAGCTACTCATCTGTTCTTCCATATCATTCAAGTATCATTGCAGTTTCCTGACATGGTATCAGAGCAGAGCAAAAGATTCTGAGCATATTCTCCTCCTCCATTTGCTGCCTCCATCTCGTGACGCCTGGAACACCATCAACCGCCTCGACGAAGCGCACCGCAGCCGAACCGCCCGCTATCATCTTTGCAACAGCAGCAGCATCCTCTGTCACTCACCTGGTGTCTCCCTGTGCCAACACCATCACTGTGTTGTGTATGGGCACAATGCAGTGACAGTGCTATGCACGGATGTTAGCAGCAGCAAGAGCCATCAGCAAAAGCAGCCGTCATCTCAGCAGCAGCCGCACCTCCACCATCACCTCCTTCTTTCATCTGCAGGAGTGAAAAGGATTGTGTATGGGTACAACCCCCAGGTTCCTACAGCCAAATGTCCTCCTCCATCTACAACACTGGTCATCTCCAGCAAGCAACACCTAACAGCACCACCACCGCCACATCATATCACTCTCCACAGCAGTCACAGTCATCAGCAACAGCAGCTCCGTAACTCAGTCTACGCCAACAAAGCAGCCAGCAATGTCATCAATGCTACAACCTCAAACATGGCACTATCTCAAGCCAAGCAAGAAAGTCTAGGATGCCTCCTCTTTGGACTCTCCATCTTCATCGGCTACATTCCACACCTACACTACAGCATTGCCCTCAATCAGGTCTGCTTTGGGACCCGCTGTCTTCTCATCACCATCGGATATCTTCTTGTGCCTCCACCAGAACGGTCAACTGCTAGGGCCAGCTGTGCGGCCCCACAGCAGCCTCAACCTGCACCATCCATCCTCTCCCCTGTCAAAACTCCCACTGCACCTCCTGCAGCAGCACCTGTAGCACAGGGTTGGGGAAACAGCACGTTCCAGCCGCCCCTTATATCCACACGTGACGGCCAGACCCTTTCATGCTATCCTCTTCTGCCAGACTCCGCGGAAAGCTCGAACAGCACTGCAAGCCTGCGTCACCCCAAGACAGCACAGGCTCTGTCTTCCTCCGACAAAGCAGAAGCAGACCAGGTCCCCGTTCACAACTACAGCCACTCGAAACAACAGTGTCCTACCTCACCTTCCTGCAAAAAGCAAAAACGAAAGCCACGACACCTACGGCAACGGCGGCCTGTCCCATCTCCTGCAGAGGCTCTACCTCATCCAACCTGGCTCCCTCCATCACCAGCACCAGCAGATCCATCTCCAACTCTCCTGCCATCACTTGCTGAGCTCAATCAAACTCCTCTCTTCACGCGGGAGGAGCTAGATACATTCATGGCCACCTTCTATCCTCCGACCGTCTCAAACACCACTCAAGAACTGCAAGCACCTGTGTCAACAACAACTCCAACTCCTCCCCCTGAAGCGCAAGATTCTGAACCCATCTCGGATCCCTCCAACCAAAGGAGTTCAAGCCCATCTGCACCCAACTCAGCTCCCCTGTTCAGTCGCGAAGAACTTGACTCCTTCATGAATACCTTCTACGGACAAAAACCTCCTCCATCTCACACCACAACAAAGGAAGTGCCTCCTTCACCTATGACTCATCTGACAGAAGACTCCACCTCAACCACCCTCGAGATCTGCTTCTTGGAACTCAGGGGTCCTCTACACATCACAACTGCACAACAGACATATCTCTTCTCCAACCCCGATTCTACTATTGCAACAGCGCCATTTGACCTGTTTCTCCTGCCCTCATACCTTCGTGAGGTACCTCCACAAGACCAGTTACCTGTTAAAAAAATGCCCCTCCGCATGCCCAAGTGTGGCGCCGGGAGGCGCTGACGAGGCGCTAGAAAATGGAAATTCTGCTCCGGCGGATCTGGCGACTCGAAACTTGCTTGGATCCTAAAATGGAGGATTGCCCCTGAAAGTTGACAGGTTGCTGAATCCGGTGGAAGTTCTTTCGCCGGAATCAGACAAGTATCGAGGGAGATATGGCATTCCAAAGTTGGGGTATGCGCAGCGGCTCTGGGAGCCGGCTGCGACTCGAAATCCGGTCGATAATCGACCGGACCGAGTAACAAAAATACCATGTGGAGAAAATGCTCCGATAGGCCTGCCGAGGCGTCCGGTGGATGATCCACCTGATCCGGCGGATCATCCACCGGATCCAGTAGTGCAGGTTGTTACTGAGGGACTTAGCCAAAATCCTGGCTCGNTGAATCCGGTGGAAGTTGTTTCGCCGGAATCGGACAAGTATCGAGGGAGATATGGCATTCCAAAGTTGGGGTATGCGCAGCGGCTCTGGGAGCCGGCTGCGACTCGAAATCCGGTCGATAATCGACCGGACCGAGTAACAAAAATACCATGTGGAGAAAATGCTCCGATAGGCCTGCCGAGGCGTCCGGTGGATGATCCACCTGATCCGGCGGATCATCCACCGGATCCAGTAGTGCAGGTTGTTACTGAGGGACTTAGCCAAAATCCTGGCTCGGCGTCCGAAACTCAGTAGTACGTTTTGTTATTCGGAGACTTTGTCAAAATTCAAACTGCAGGTCCGCGGACAGATTTCGAACCTCGTCACACCCCATCACCAAACACGACCTAAAAGTGGGTAGGGTGCGTGGAAACAGTGCAGGGTACCCATACACCATGTGCAAATGGGACATGCGCCTTGGGAAAGGCGCTTCGCACGTGAATGAAGGCGCCACGGCGAGTGGCGGCGTCAGGCTTCTGTGGTGGGTGAGACCTGCGCTTCCGCAAGCATAACTTGAGCTACGCTTGGCCGAATCGCGCGCAGTTTAGTGCGTTGGAAAACTCATGACTAGCTCTATAAATGTTGTGACCTTCATGTTCAAAAACTAACGCAAAATGATGTTATTCCCTTTGCCAACTGACTGTCTCTAAATTCCTGCTCACATAGCGTGAGGCGACCAGAAAGCTCACGCTCAGTCTCAGATTCGCCCAAAAGAGTAGACGTGAACTACTAGAGGTGTTCAGACAAACGTCGGGACCGCACCACGCGGATCTCATCCTGACAAAGGGTTATGGGCCCACGGGTCTGAACTCCTCCAACGTTCACATGCGATGCGCAAGAGGTTATGGGCCCACGGGTCTTCCGCAGCGTATGGGATCGTCATCTTGGACGTCGCCGTGAAGTTTTGAGAACTCGTCGGAGTAGCAGCTGCGCACATGGCGCAGAAGGAGACACAGCCCATTCAGAAGTATGCGGGCGGCCCGGGCTTCGGGCTATTGAGGTGGCAGTTTGAACTGCATCTCTCGCATAACGGGCTGTTGGATGTCATGCTGGGAAAGGAGGTGCTCACAGAGGCGACTGCTACGGACGCGGAGAAGCAGGTCTTCGAAAAGAAGAACACGGAGGCGCTCATGCTCCTAGTGTCCGGGACAGCCGAGTCGTAGTGGGGCTACTTCCAAGGCTGCAAGATGGCAGCCAAAGCTTGGGAAAAGCTCTGCGCCATCCACCAATCCAAGTCGCTCGCGAGCAAAATGTTCGCAATGAAGCGACTCCTCACGGTGAGAATTGAGGAGGGAGATGATGACATCTCCGCCATGCAGCAGATCAGGTCGCTTGCCTCGCAATGCAATGACGTGGGGCGGAAGATCGACACGCAACTGCAAGCGATGGCCCTCCTCATGGCCCTACCTGACAGTTGGGGTCCACTCATCACCGTACTTGGAGGATGGTCTGAGGACAAGCTCACCTATGGCGCGGTCGCAGAGTACATCCGCAACAAGGCGCAGCGACGGAGTTGCGGGGAGTTCTCGTCTTCCTCATCGGCCCTTGTCACCAAAACGCGCGGTGGTGGAAGCGGGGGCCGAGGAAGTGGCGGAAAGGGCGGCGACTAGAAGGGCGCCAAGAAAGGTGCGTGCCGCAACTGCGGCAAGGAGGGCCATTGGGCCCGTGGGTGCCCGGAGGAGGCGAAGACCGGCGGCAAAAACAGCAAGGGCAGGTCGCTCCTCAACGGCAACAAGAACCACTTCCTCAAGAAGGCCAACAGGCGGTGCTTGGATTCCGGGGCCGAGGAGCACACCCAAGTCGAGAAGGTGGGGTTCGTCACCTACGAGAAGTCCTCCAAGTCAATGGTGGTCGCGAACGATAAAGTCGAGCCGGCGGCCGGCCAAGGCGACGTGGAGGTGGAAGTCGTGGTGGGCGGTAAGAAGGAGCTGTGCACAATTCGTGATGTGCAGCACGTCCCCGGCCTGGCTGACATTTTGAGTGTTAGCCGCTTGACGGACAAGGGGTATGAGGTGCTCTTCCGCAGGAAAGGCGCAGTGGTGCGCATCGACGGCGACGGCAAGGTCGTGCTGGAGGCAAAGCGCGAGGGCAGTCTCTACATTGTGGAGACCAAGGTGGTCCCCGCGGCATCCGACGCAGCAGATTCGCAGGAGCGCGTCCTCAACATGGCCAAGGGAGGAAGCGCTAATTTGAAGCTCTGGCACCGACGGTTGGGGCATTCGGCGCCCGCAACCGTTAAGGAGATGGCGAAGCGCGACATGGTGCACGGCCTCGTCATCGACGGTGCAGACGCGGCAGCAGATGCAGCAAGGCACAAAAAGTGCGAGCCTTGAATTTTGGGCAAGGCGCGGCGCAAGCCATTCAATGAGAACACAACTCGCGCAAAGGACCTGCTGGAGGTCGTGCACAGCGACGTGTGCGGACCGTTCAAAACGCTGTCAAACGGCGGGTTCAGATACTTTGTCACCTTCATTGATGACTGCAGCAGGAAGCTTTACGTGTACTTTATGAAGCAGAAAGGCAAGGTCCTGGACCGGCTGAAGGAGTACGTCGCAGCGGTGGAGAGGCAGACTGGCCGGAAGGTCAGAGCGCTAAGCAGCGACAATGGTGGAGAATACGTGGGCTGCAGCGGGTGGATGAAGCAGTAGGGCATCAAGTGGGAACCCACTACACCGTACTCGCCACAGTCCAATGGAGTGGTGGAGCAGGCGAACCAGACGCTGCTCAACATGGTGCGGACCATGTTTGTGGATGCGGGGTTGCCGCGAAGTTTCTGGGCGGAGGCTGTGCGTACAGCGAGCTACACCATCAACCTCACCCCAACAGCGGTGCTGAAGGGTAAGGGCGGCTGGAAGACGTCGCAGGAGGTTTGGAGCGGGCGCAAGCCAAACGTGGCGCACCTGAAGGTGTTCGGGTGCAAAGCGCACGTGATGGTGCAGGCGGTGCAACGACGCGACAGCAAGCTAGAACCGCGGGCAAAGCCGTGCTTCTTCCTCGGCTACGAGAGCGCGCAAAAGGCGTATCGGCTCTGGGACCTGCGCACGCAAGAGATCATCCGCAGCCGTGACATCGAGTTCGATGAGCAGTAGAGCTTCAGCATCAGCAGCAACGACATGAGCGTCGGGAACACTCCAAAACAGGGGGAGTGGTTCCAGCTCCTTGACTACGAGGAGGAGCCAGCGGACGCGGAGGTCGATGATGCGGCGTCGGAGCGCGGCGGTGCAGCAGGTGCAGCAGCGGACGCGGAGGACTCCGATGAGGATGCAGCTGGGCTGGAGATCCGGTGGAATGATCCGTCGAAGGAGGCACCGCGGGTGCCGAAGCGCGCACTCCCGGCGGAGTTAGCGTCAGGCGTCGGAGAAAACTCCTCCGGACGCGCCTCCCGTCCGGTTGATGGTTCAACGGAGTAGGAGGGATCCTCGGGGAGCCGTCCGGTCGATGATTCACCGGAGCGGGCTGAGTCGGAAGGATCGCACCAGAGCGACGAGACGCCAAGACTGCCACGCCGCAGCGCGAGGTAGCGGAGAGCGGGGAAGCGTTTTGACGCAGGTACCGGTCGATGGATCGGCATGACGCGGTGCATGCTGGCTGCATCAACGGAGCCGACGACCGTGCAAGAGGCGCTTGCGCGGCCTGAGGGAAAGCAGTGGGACGCCGCCATCAAGTCAGAGTTGGCGTCCATTGCTGAAAATGACACATGGCAGCTGGTTGACAGGCCGAAAGACGCCAAGGTCATCGGCTCCAAGTGGGTCTTCAAGACCAAGTTCACAAAGGAAGGTGTGGTTGACATGTACAAGGCGCGGCTCGTGGCGAAGGGGTACACACAGCGTAAGGAGGAGCATTACGATGAGACGTTTGCCCCCGTCGCCAAGTTCACAAGCATCCCGGCGATCCTTGCGGTGGCAGCCGCGAAGGACATGGAGCTCCACCAAATGGACGTAAAGACGGCCTTCCTCAATGGCATCATCGACAAGGAAATCTACATGGAGGTGCCGGAGGGGGTGGAGGCGCCGGAGGGCAAGGTGTGCAAGCTGTGGAAGTCCTTGTACGGGCTAAAACAATCGCCCCGATGCTGGTACCAACAGATGGATAGCTTCATGGCACAACTCGGCTTCAAGCGCTGTGAGGCGGATCACAGTGTGTACGTGCGGCGCAGCAAGAAGCTCCATCAGATTGTCGCACTCTACGTGGACGATCTGATCTTGTGCTCCTCAGACCTGCCGAGCCTACAGTAGCTGAAAGAGCAGCTGAGCACCAGGTTCCAGATGTCGGACATGGGGGAGCTGGAGTTCTACCTCGAGGTGAGCATTACTCAAAACCGGAGGGCGCGCACGCTTGAGCTGGGGCAGGCCAAATACGTGGCCGAGGTGCTGAAGCGGTACGGCATGGAGGACTGCAAACCAGTGTGCAGTCCAGTCTCCACGACCTATGAACTGAGTGCGGCAATGGCGCCGCAAACAAAAGAAGAGCGGGAGGATATGGCAGGGGTGCCTTACCAATCAGCGGTGGGCAGCCTCATGTACGCCATGGTGGCGACTCGACCTGACCTGGCCTACGCGGTGGGCCAAGTGAGTAGGTACGTGGCCGACCCAGGGCCACTACACTGGCAGGCGGTTAAGCGCATCCTCCGCTACCTGCAGGCGACGCGGCACGCGCGCCTGAGGTTCAAGGCCAAAGGGCGGGCGGACCCTTTGCGTCTGGTCTGCTACACGGATGCAGATAACGCTGGCGATGTGGACAAGCGGAAGTCCACATCCGGCTACGTGTTCTTCCTCGCTGGTGCAGCAGTCTCGTGGTGCAGCAGGAAGCAGGACTGCGTCGCCACCTCCACAGTGGAAGCTGAGTACATCGCGCTGGCCGAGGCGGTCAAGGAAGCGGTGTGGCTCCGCAGGTTGCTGGGGGAGCTGGGCGTGCCGCAGCTGGAGCCTACGGTGGTGCACGAGGACAACACCGGCTCCATCTCGCTGACCAACAACCCGACGCAGCACAGGAGGATGAAGCACATTGACGTTCGTTATCACTACGCATGGGACATGGTCGAGAAGGGGCAGGTGCTGCTGCAGCACGCACTACATGCTTGCGGATTGCTTCACCAAAGCGCAACCCGCAGATCGGCACGCAATGAGCGTGGCCGGACTTAGGATGACCAGCTATGATGGGCTGGAGGGTGCAGCGGAAGATGAGTGAGAGCAAGCAGGAGCAGCGGGCATGGAAGGTGCAAGGAGGAGAATGTTGAAAAATTGCCCCTCCGCATGCCCAAGTGCGGCGCCGGGAGGCGCTGACGAGGCGCCAGAAAATGGAAACTCTGCTCCGGCGGATCTGGCGACTCGACATTTGCTCTGATCCTAAAATGGAGGATTGCCCCTGAAAGTTGACAAGTTGCTGAATCCGGTGCAAGTTGTTTCGCCGGAATCGGACAAGTATCGAGGGAGATATGGCATTCCAAAGTTGGGGTATGCGCAGCGGCTGTGGGAGCCGGCTGCGACTCGAAATCCGGTCGATAATCAACCGGACCGAGTAACAAAAATACCATGTGGAGAAAATGCTCCAATAGGCCTGCCGAGGCGTCCGGTGGATGATCCACCTGATCCGACGGATCATCCACCGGATCCAGAAGTGCAGGTTGTTACTGAGGGACAGCCAAAATCCTGGCTCGGCGTCCAAAACTCAGTAGTACGTTTTGTTACTCGGGGACTTGGTCAAAATTCAGATTGCAGGTCCGCGGACAGGTTTCGAACCTCGTCACACCCCATCACCAAACACGACCCAAAAGTGGGTAGGGTGCATGGAAACAGTGCAGGGGACCCATACACCATGTGCAAATGGGACATGCGCCTTGGGAAAGGCGCTTCGCACGTGAATGAAGGCGCCACGGCGAGTGGCGGCGTCAGGCTTCTGTGGTGGGTGAGACCTGCGCTTCGATAAGCATAACTTGAGCTACGCTTGGCCAAATTGCACGCAGTTTGGTGCGTTGGAAAGCTCATGACTAGCTCTATAAATGTTGTGACCGTGTCCATGTTCAAAAACTAACGCAAAATGACGTTATTCCCTTCGCAAACTGACTGTCTCTAAATGCCTGCTCACATAGCGTGAGGCGACCAGAAAGCTCACGCTCAGTCTCAGATTCGCCCAAAACAGTAGATGTGAACCACTAGAGGTGTTCAGACAAACGTCGGAACCGCACCACGCGGATCTCATCCTGAAATTACCTGCGGTCCTACCTTCAGTATCAAAGCTGCGTCTCAACCCCTGCTGGAAGACTCAGTGCACGCAACTGCACTCATCAGGGCCATTTGCCTCAAGAACGGAGATTCCTTCATCTGTCTACAGTCTTGTGCCTTTGAGGGCGGGTGTCAGAACTACAATCCAATGCACACAAGACTGTTGTACCAGAGATATTACAGAAATACCCTCGGCCGGACCCAGCGCATACCAGCGCAGAAAACATAACACAGGTCAGGACCGGTTCACCTCCAGCCTGCGGACTCCACAACGGCTCAGGTGGGAGGCAACCGGCGAAAGCGGTAATGACCGGCAAGGCAACGGCACTGGCGGGGACCACCGACAGAGAACCGTGAGGCGGTTCGGTCCTAACGTCATGACATCGGAAGGACATCCCGCCACCCCGCCAACAAGCGGCCAACCCGTAGTGCGGAGTCGGGAACCGACTCCGCACCCAGCCGCTTCGGCGGCAGCAGCAGCTTGCCTTCGGCGACACCGCTCATATCAACCACCTTAGCGTGTGGTCGCCTTACCTTTTCCTAGCCATCAGTATTTAGGACACTGTACTTGCATGCTCAGTTTAACTAAGCAAGATTTGTCTCTTCGCTTCAGTTCTTCCTTGTTCTTGGCCCGCCTTCCCGGCTGCGGCATTGCATCTCTGATCCGTTCCTTCGCCCACCTTCCCGGCTGCGGCATTACTTCATCGTTGCATTCCTCTTGCCCGCCATTCTTTGGCTGCGGCTATCTCCTCTGTCATCTCAGTTAGCGCCCGTGCTAACCAAGCACTGCGCCCACGCTATAACCCGTCCCTCAGTGCCACGAACCAGAAGTCTGTACCACAGGACTGCGGCGTTACTCAGCTTCTTCATCCATCATCGATTGCCTCGCTTCCCTCGGCCCGCCTCCTCTGTGCTGCGGCCTCAACTCTTCCGTGCCCGCACCTGTGGTGCTGCACCCACGCATCGCCCGCACCTCGGCGCTGCGGGTTGTCGCCCGCGCCTCGGTGGTTGCGGCTCCAGCCTTCACCTCATTCTCCCGTATTGTGCCGTGTTCATGCTCATCAGTATCTAAGGAGTTTGTCCTTGTGTTAATCCTACTTATTACCCTCATACATCATCAGCTCTGGCAACATGCCTGTGACGTCATAGCATCGTCAGACTGCTGCAACTTCGTCGATGTTTCTCCTCAGCTACTCATCTGTTCTTCCATATCAT